>VVHJ01033115.1:12272-29108 GCA_015107715.1 Tylochromis polylepis | reverse complement strand
TTGTAGCATGAGAAATTATTGCCAGTAACCAGTTTAGTGGTGAGTCATCTTTGCCAGCAGATGGCAGCATATTCCCAGGTCTAGTGACAGATGTTAGCGCAATCCCGTATTGTAGCTCATTAAAAAAATAGTTAGAAATAATTCCTGAATAATAAAGTGCATGAGCTCACATGAGTCCACTTCGCCCATACCACCAGTACATATTTTATACATCTGTCTCTGTGTGTTCAAGGTGCCACAGGTTGTTCGGGCCCACCAGTTCTATGTTGCCCTGGTACTGACAGCTCCTGTTACAGAGAGCAATGTTTCTGTGACGAGGACTGTGTGACATCAGGTGACTGCTGTCCTGACTACAGTTCAGTCTGTGGACAATGTAAGTAAAGACAAACACAGAGACTAGAAATACACACAGTTTTAAACATCTACATTTTGACTGCAGATGTTCCCACTGCACTACCAAGCAGAGACAGCACAAAAAGCTACAGCATTACATCTACAGCAAATATCATAACAGCTTCTTTGTCTACGGTCTCTTTAACAACAGCAAACAGTACAACACTTGCACCACTTTATGTGACCACGACCTCAACATCCACTGTTTCATCAACACTTTCTTCCGTCTCTACTAAGCCAACTACAGGTCTGTCACCATTTAAGAGCTATTTCAAAAATTCACATTTACACCAAGATTCCTTCATTGTTTGTGTCACTCCTGAAAGAAGTCTGGCTAATCACCAAATGTTTAAACTACTTTAGTTTGCACGTTAAATTATATTCTAAACATGCATTTCTTTCTTTCTTTCTGCCGGAATAGCAATGGTTCGCCTAAAGGTTTATTTTCAATCTCATTACGAAGTCAAAGAACAAGCAATTTTAGAAATTTCATCTTTTGTAAGTACAAACAGTCTTAAAATGTACACTAAATGTTACAGTGAAAAGAAAAACAACATGTATTAATCATGCTTTTTTCAATAATCAGTCTCATTGCTCTCATAGCTTCAGGGACTTTTCCAGCAGAGCTGTAAGGGCTGCACAGTGAAGGTCAAACCCATGTGAGGCTCTGGGCAATGAAAGCAGCAACACCGTGATGACAGACTCCAACACTTCTAAGAGCAGAATCATCTGTTAAATCTAAATAAGCTGTTAAAGTTAACTGACTAGTTCAGAATTAATAAAGTGATTGATATTTTTATTAATGTAGCATCATTTGCATGCTTCTGAGCCCTCATTCTAGTTTTTGTTTTAAACTCCATCAATAAAACATTTATAGCACATGTGCTTTGTTTGATTTGCCTATTTCTGTTTTATTCATGATAAGCATCACAGGGTTTACTCGTTACCAACTATTGTCAAGATCCAACACTGAGTTGACAGGTTCTTTGTCACTTTTGTTTTGTTTAGTTGGGGTTTTTTTTTCGCATACTAATGTAAAATTTAAAATGCAATTCCACAGTACTGTTAGAATTTTCCACATGATGTGTGATACAACTGCATTAAACCCACATGTACTATATCATTCATTTGAACTTTAATCACTAGCCTGCTGATAAGGAAAATCAATGTAAATGACATTAATGACTTGTCTGTTTTTCTGCCGTGATTAATGTATTCTTGCATAATTATTATTGACAATCAATTATTCATTGTAGCAAGTAAACAAATAGAAATCCTTCTTTTTGTTCATATGTGTTTTCATCTTCTTCATGTGTGTTCAGTAAAAGCAAATAACTGATCCGCATCACTTTTTTATGTATGCAAAGCAGTGTTTCCCAAATGGTGTGGGAAGGCACAACGGTGTGTCTGAAGCCAGACACGCTGGGATTTTGTCAGTCAAATCTTATTATTATGCCTGCACAACAAGTCATATTAATACAAATATATAGCTCTAATTGACAGGAATGAGGATGACATTTGTGAGGTGATGAAACTGACCACTGTCTTGGAAAGAAAATTGACATTTATGTGAGAGTTGGCAAGACTGAGGATCTTTGTTGTGAGGACTAAAGCTCACATGGTGCAGAGCAAGCTAAAGATGCAGCTGGAAACCAAACATGTCTTCTGAGAGAAACTTTGCACAGGATCTTAAACATTGTACCATGAAGGTTTATTTCATTGGGGTTTGATCAAAAGTGTCTTCATCTAACAACGCGTCACAGTACCAGCTTTGATTTCAAAGTTCCCTTGAGAAAACACCCTGGTGTGTTTTGCTGTAGTTCCTGTGGAGCTAATCTGAAAGTGGATCATCATTTAGATTCAATTTAAAAGATATTTTAGGTAACTAAATACGGATTTATTTTAGCATATGAGTGGGACCCTTTCATGCTATTTGTTCAGAGGTAATGCTCTTATAGCTGAGCAGTTAGGAGTGTTTGAAAGATAAGGCCGCCCAAATCAAGAAAGACAAAGACGTTTTTCAAACTGAACAAAACTGAAGAAAAATGGACAAAAGTTTCAGTTTTAAAGGTGATAAATATGTAGTGAGCCATTAATTTAGAAAATTGAAGAGAAAAAAACAGCAGAAGCACAAATACGCCTTCTTTTGTTTGAGCCTCTGTTCCCTAAGTTTCACCTTTATTCCAACCTGTTCTAGCTTTAAATCCCAAAGGGATTTAAATATTTTTAAACATGAGGGTTTTGTTTCGGGAATCTTTCCTCTCCTTTAAACTGTCCACACAGTGCTATTGTCCCCCTTTGTTTATTAAAGAAAAGCAGATCGAAAAACAGATTTATTCCTCCAGCCATCAAATTTCTCAACATGAGCAACACACAGGTCACCGAATTGGTGACAATCATCCCCAAGATGCGAGGAGAGCGACATTTTCTGTTGTTGTCTTTTGTTTATTTTTGTCGTTTGTTTGTTTGTTTTTTATGTTGATCTGGTCGTTTTTATGTGGTGTGTATGAATGTCAGGTGCAAGCAAATATCCCCCGCAGCAAATTTGTCATCTTCTGCCATTTTGATACCGAAGCAATGTGGGGCCAATCAGCCTAATTAATGATATGGCATTGATTAATCCAGCCACAAACCTTCTTTTTTTTTTTCTTGGTGTTCGTTTTATTAGTGCCGCCCTTCTGCACAACCACAATGAGTGGGCAGTGGGTTATGCTTGTAGCATGAGAAATTATTGCCAGTAACCAGTTTAGTGGTGAGTCATCTTTGCCAGCAGATGGCAGCATATTCCCAGGTCTAGTGACAGATGTTAGCGCAATCCCGTATTGTAGTCAAAAGTTTGTGTGGATTTTATTGGGTTTTTTAAATTGATTTTAGTCGTTTATCCAATTTACAAAGCTACAAAAGAAGTGACATTATCAGCAAAAACAAATATACACACAAAATGTGCTTTACATGCATGTTTTTCCACATCTCCAGTGGAACAGTGAAGGCTCTGCAACAAGAAGATCCGATATATTAATCAAATTAGAAAATAAAAGTCATAAAACATACATTTCTGACTGACTACCACGGTGGTTGTGATTGTTTGCAGGTAAGCCAGGTAAAGTCACGGGGTAATAAAATGATGTAAACCCACGCAGCTGTTTTGGGTGAACTGTCTGGTGAGAGAAAATATTCGCAGTCATGCTCCAAAACGTGAAGACGGTGCTGAACACGTGGTGACCCCCAGCTCTTCATGCCAGGAGGATGAGACAAAAATGCAATTATGAGTGAAGAAGAGGAAACAGGTCCACATGGCCTCGGGGACTGGCATAACCTTTTAGAGCGGATAGTTCAAATTAGACCGGTGTCACTCCAGACCCACCTTTGACCCCGGAAACTTAACTGCTGCAGGATCCAGAAGAAGGCCTTTGCATTTTTTATTTTATTATTATATATCTTTATAATATGTCCATGTTTTTACTCCGTGTCTGCGCGATGACCCGAGATGCATATCAAATTGTAGCTGCCAAAAAGTGATTGTCTGCCAAAAGCTGATTTCCGGTGTTTGCCAAAAAATGACTTCCCGTACTTAAATGCCGTAAATGACTTGTTGGCCTATAATATGCGAAATATATGTCAAATGTATCCCTCATGAATGATAGCAAGTCATTTGAGCCACAAACAGCATTCTTGTCACAAGGTAGAAGCCGCAATCAGTTTTTGGTAAAGAGGCTTTTATATATATTTTATTTATCCAGTTAAAAATGTCTTTTTTTAGCGTGATCTGGCTAAGAAGGTACCTGAAATTGCAACAAATATAAGAATAGTTCTATAAACATATTTTAAGTGGCCAAAAAAGACCGGATTGGTTCTAATGTAGGTACAATAACAGATTCATAAAGATATTTGAAAAACAGGTAACTTTAAAATTTTGGATATAACCCCATTGTAAATCCTGTTCACTAAAGTCTCTTTACCAATATAAGTAAAGACATTACACATAAACAACACATGGAAATCAGTTTTTGGCAGACGATCACTTTTTGGCACAACACCGGTCTGCTAATTTGAAGCGTCCTCCTGTTCTTCGCAAAGGTAACGTTTGCGCTGCGTTGCGCAAATGAGAAGCGTGTGTTCTCTTTGCACAGTCCTCTGCACAATCCCTGAAGTTAATTCTGCAGAGTGAGTCGTGGGTTCACGTTTCGCCACAGCTTTGTAAACTTAGATCATGTGGGGTCACGGAGAGGTTGGGGCGGCCCTGTAGCCGTGCGTCAAGTCTCCACAGATCAGTTACAATGTAATGGCAAAGGAATGTCGCTCGGTCCTGGGTATTCCACGGAGCTTTGGGTATAATTAGAACCAATTTGAGAATTGGATGTCATTTCATCTTTTTCAAAAATACTGTCTTTTCATAAGCATATGGCTACTGTTGAACTTGTTCATCTAAATAGATAGAATATACAGTTATATATTTTTAAATAATGCTTATCTGTTTTCTCTCACAGGATTCAAAGTTTTTGTTGTGGTTTTATTTGACAAAGTAAAAATAATGCAGTAAAAAGTTCAAGCGGAATGTACAGATATTTAAATGGCTGATTAATACACACACTTTTATCACACGCGCACACAGAGTCTCTGCCCTCCACCACCCTCAGTCTGCTGCGTATCCCAGGTTCCCTGTGGTGTACCCATGTTGAAGGCCCTGCTGTTAGTGATCCTGATTGGGCCTCACAGGAGGAGATTCCGGCCTGCCATTGACCCACACTTCTCTATGTTTCCACCCATCTCTCAGATCATCAGAGGCAGCCGTCTCCTCCTGCCTGTCGAACAGCCTGCTTGCATAAGGCTCCTGATTGTCAGATGGAAGGGAGGGGGAATGAATCTACTACAGGTTTTTCAAAATCACTAGCAGGTCTTGCCTGAGTAGTCTGCCCTGACGTTTTTCTGGCTTGGTGACTGTCAAAACATCCCCCCCCTTATGCATCCATACCCCTCCTTCTCCTTCTCCTTAGAAAGCCCATGGCTCACAGGCTGTTTTCCTCTTCAAAGTAAAACTTCTCTGCCATGTGGTCTGCGTTGAATGCCTGTGTTGACGACTGCCCACTTTTTATGAACTCCTCGTAGGGATCCTTTTTCTCTTCGTCGCTGCCTATGAAGCATTTAAAAAGTGTCATGGCGAGGAAGGAGTAGAAGAACATTACAAACAGAATATAGAAGTGAGCGTTGTCGTAAGTTTCTCTCGAACTGGAGGTGGAGACGGTGGAAGCTGGACCGATGTTGGAGAGAGAGCTCACTGTGGTGTTGGAAACGGTCCCGCTGAACTGGCGCTCGCTGATGTTTGTTCCAGTGTCCTCGAGAATCTGCTTGCATCTGCTAAAAAGAGAAAGCAGGAGGGTCCGGTTCATGTTCTTCATTTTCAAATCAGCAGCAGAGAAGAGGCTCAGCAAAAATCGTGGCAGAATCACAATAAAGCAAAAGACACAGGGAGGAAAGAGAACTAAAGGGGACAGCAAATGGCAAGTGTTAGAGGCAGTCACTCGCTGCTTTAGGAAAGGCATGCCATGAGCTTCCCACCCACTCTTGTGGAGACTTGATAAGGTGGTGTTTCAGAGATTAAGAAGCCCACTTCTTTCCTTTCCTTTTGCAGACATAAAGCATACAACTGCAACCTTGTTTTTTTTTAGATGATTTCTGTAAAGATGTCATTTTGACCAGAAATTCATTTGAGTCCTTCTAAGAATCCCCCGCCCCCCGCCCTTTTTCTTAAAAAACTCTTTCTCTTTTTTTTTGTAGCTCATCCTCTTTGTACTCCTTCCTTCACTTTCAATTTGGGGGTTGGATGCTGCACAGACACTTGGATTGTTGTCAGCTCCGGTCAAGTAGTCTACTCATTTCAAAGAGTGTTGGGGTCAGAGGTTAAGTTGTCTCCAGTGTGTTGCAGCTTGACTGACACTCAGTTCCAAAGCAACCCCTTTGGCTTTTTCACTGGCTGTGTCTTACAAGTTGAGCACTTGCAAAAAAAAAAAAAAAAAGAAGTTTGGAGACAGTAAAGAAAACAGCTAAATGAAATCTTTCCTTGATCTTATCACGTTCGACACAAAAACTCAGCACAAACAAATCTAAACAAGCGTCTCAGGACACAAAGTACTAAAAACACATTAAAGCACAAAACAAACGTCCGTGTTTTTCGTTGATGCTTATATCCTCATTTTAGACATGTACCATGAATGACATGGATAGCTGCACAGTTGAGCCCTAAAACACCAGAAGAGGAAAAACCAAAACAAAGGCAGGTAAAGTTAACCTTTTGAAGAATGTACCAACTGGCTTGTTTTGTTTTGTTTTTTGGGGGGGAGGGGTGTTTCTGTTTAGCAGTGAGAGCCAAAAGTCTTCCAAACCTTCTTTAGCCATGTGATTCACTAATGCCCTACGCTGTGCTTTTATAATTTACTGCAGCTCTGCTTTAGTCATTAAAGGGTGTGAAGGAGCCAAAAAGGAGTGTTTATGAAAGGGGATATATTTATGATTTAGTGATCCAGAAATGTGCCCTATCTTTAGAAAGCAGGTGGGAAACCGCAAAGAAAGAATGAACACTGCGAAAGAACCTTTAGTCCCTCCAAGGTGCTTTACACCTTCAGATTCTTTTTAACCTTCTTCTTACCATCTTTAGAGATTTTTTTTCCCCCTAATTTATTCTCTGTAAAGGTAGTAAAATTCTAGGGTCTGATTTATTCATATATTATTCTGTTGTAGATAAGTGCAGATTAACAGTTTATCCGTGCCGATGTTTTTAACTGCATTCCACAAATTACACAAATTCAGTGCCACAACTGTCCACTTTTATGTGTTTATTATAAATAGTAAATAGTGCTATATTTTACACAAAATATTTTTCCAACAAAACAGTTTTACGCCATTGTAAATGAAGAGTGTAAAAAAAGAAAAGAAAAACATAACAAATGAGCATTGTGTAAGACTTACTGAAGCACTTACATGTGCTTGTACAGAAGGACGTACAGAAAAGACACATGAAGACTAAATAAATAGGAAGTGGAAGTAATATTTGCAAGTTCCTTATAAAAAAAAAACTAATTAAACACATGCAAAAGCAAAAATTAACTGTCAAACTGAATAATGTATTCACTGGCAGAGAATTTTTTTTTCTTTTTTTTTTGGCTTAATGACATCACAACTATATTTTCTATCATTCATCGCTTGATGACTTCCCCTGATTGCTCAGTGCATACAACCCAAAATGAATGACATTACAAAGACAGAGCGTGTTTTTGAGGGTATAATTGGGGAACATTTGATGCGTGTTCATTTACATTACATGAGGTATGACTGTATTGCACTTTCTTTGGGTTGCAGCAGATTCACAATGACTCCACGTGGCTTCAGTTCATGTGTTCTTGCTGGTTTTCCTGGTGTAGTCACACACTGATCTCCAAAGAGTTACTTAATTTACAGTTAATATCATTTTCCATAACACGGTTCTGATGAAGACATTCGTAGAAGTGCAGAAGTTCGGCAACAGAAACACCTAGGTCTTATGAAGTCTACCTTAGCTTGCATCTCTGCTACATATTTAAAAAAAAAAAAAAGTTCGAAAAGGTCTTGAATGGAATTACTTCCCATATCCCCACCCTTCTACTTTTCCTCTTGAAGTATGGTGGATGAACAGTGCTTGGTTCTTGGAGCATGACATGATGCACAAGCAAAGCAAGTGTCGGGTAACAGGAGCAACCGCGCCTTTGGTCCTGATTATTCCAGACAACCACCTTCATCAGCATCACTTCACCTCCATCTCAGAACGTTCACTTCTTGCCAAAGGAGAACGTCTCAGTCGCTTTAGCCCCCACACTATGTCTTGCTGTCCTGGGGAAGTTGTCAGAGGCAGCGGCTGGTAGTGTTTTCCAGGGACGAATGTCAGCAAGGCCTGGCAAACCTCTTCTTTACGCCACCTTGAGAGCTTCAAATAATAAAAGGCACCTGAAGGGAACATATAAATCTTTGTTTATTTTATTTACTTTCAACAGAAAATCTTGTGGAGGTTTACACAGTGAAAAGTGTGAAATGGGCAGTTAAATGTGAGACGTGATGTTGATAGGGAGGGATGGTGAGAGCAGGCGAGAAAGAAATCTGGGATCCTTTGGTAAACTTCGGAATGAGAAGCTTTGAAAAAGCTTTGAGAATAAGTCTGGACATAGTTTGTACTTGGTGTGGTTGGTTATACTGGCCCGAGACAGAGCCTTAGCCTGGTTCTCTGGCACTGCTTCACTGATCAATAACAACTCTAAATCTGACCTCCAGTGGGACACATGGTTCTAATCCAGGCCTGCCAAGGGCCATAATCACCCCCTGTTAAAAAGCCTCTTACCCTGCTTTTATGCAGATACACGTACACGCCTGCGCACACATAGACACACATCCATTTTGCCCAAAGCCCCCCAAGCTACATATGGGTCCCTCCCAGGACCGACTAAATTAATGACATCAAGATGTTGCCACTGATGGGCCAGTCAACATTTTGGTAGTGTACTTCTCCCCTCTGGCCTGTCAAACGCGCTTCGAGAGACGAGTCCTTTCATTTCGGCGGCGATCTTTGTTACATGGGGGTCATTACATGGCTAGGTGAGCTAGACTGAGGATTTGATGGGCAAGCTCATCATACGCGGGGGTCACGAAAGGACAGCGAGTGAAAACGTGTGTGCTGGGATAAGCTTCAGGCCACGTGGATAGCCCTATGATGGTAATGTGAACTGAGGTAACCAGGCTGCAAGCATTCCCTAAACTTTAATGTAATTTCAGCGCGGCGCTAGGCGATTTGAGAAGCTGCGCAATTAAAACAGAGGTTATGATTTAGGTCTTTAAACAAACCTAAATCAGGGTGGAAGTCGGTATGAATTAGTGTTTTTGTTACAATATTATAACAAAAAAATTTTTTTAAATATATGTACCTTGCTCTGACTGTACTGTCCATACTGGTAGGAAGGGTGGTGGTCCACATAGGCTGAGGCGGAGTAGGAGGGCGGGCAGTAAGACTGAGTACTAGGCAGGGCAGGCATGCTGGTCAGACCTGGTAGAGCCTCCAGTCGCTGGGAACCATGACAGCTAGCAGCCATACCACCGTTGGGCTCCAGGCTCCCGGTCAATGGGGAAAGGGCAAAGTCACTCTGGGACTGATGTGGTACTCCACCTGGGTTCAATAGGCCCATAACCTGAAGGCAGACAGAGGAAGAGTTGAGTGATTAGAACAGGAACTGGATTTAATTGAAGAGATTTTCTACTTACACCGTGACCTTCAAAATAAAATATATTGCAAAGCAAATTTTGAAAAATCCCAAGGCAGTTTCATACACTCATTTTATCCACTCCACTCAGGTGGGCTGAAGTGTAAGCGGTCTCTTGCTCTCTTTTTTTCCCTATGTTCACTGTCATAAATACATTATTACTAGCTTCCGTCACACATGTGGTTCTCTTTATTCAGAATAGGAAGCTGACAGTGGCCAAAGAGGTTTTAGCCCACTAGTGGATTCTGCTATAGTTCTTCTGTTGTATTTGCAGAAGTAGGTTAATAAAAATATTTAGTATTTTTCTCTCATTGTTTACAGTAGTGAACTCATAGCATTTCCTAGAAATTAAACCAACAAAAAAAGAAAGTGTCTAAATTTGCTCAGTGTTGATTTTAAGAACGAAAATGGTGAGAACGCGATGTTTATTTTGCTTAAAAAAAAAGTGAATTTCACTTTCACACTTTAACTTTCTTTCATTGTCTCACTTCCTCTTGAGACAAAAATCACAGTCTCCTTGTGAGGGCGAAGAGGTCAAAGGTTAGGTGGGATCGAGGGGCGGGGTGTGTTTGCGTATGTGTCTGAGTGCTACATCTCCTACAAGCGTGCAACAGAAGGTGTTTGCGTGCGCACGTGTATGTGTATTAGCCGTCTTTTTTGCTCCAATGTCAGGGGTGTAGGGGTATCAATGATCCATTGGGAACAGCTGCACAAAGGTTTGCGTGAGAGGCGAAGTGAAGTCATTAAAATGTCTAAAAATGGACAAAAAGAGAGAACAAGAATTACAGTCCGTGTAGGAGGACGCAGAGCCAAAGCCAAGAGCAAAACCGAAAACCATCTAACTAAAAAGAAAAAGCTGAAGAACAAGTAACACCAAGTGATTTAAAAATAAAGGCTTTCCCAGCTGACAGTCAGTTGGCGCACACACACGTACGCTACAGAGGCAGCTTCTAGGGTGGCCATGGCTCAGGTGATAAAACGTGCAGTCTTCTAGCAGCAGAGTTGGCAGTTTGATCCCCAGCTTCTCGACATACTGGACAAGACACTGAACTCCACTTAATCCAAATGGTAGGCCAGCAACTTGTTTTCGACCCTTGCTGTATGAGTCCTTTGTCAATGAGAAATGCACTGTGATGCATTTAATTGAACCTAGTTAAGATTAAAAGCTGCTATATTAGTTCAAACTATTGAATTTCTTCAATTATTTTTACATATTTTTTCCCTTTTTTTCCCTTTAGTATTTAGTTTCCGTTTGTGCAATCTGGATATTTTAAAACACACAAGGCTGATATTACTTGGATATTTTTATAATGATATCTCAACTTCTGTTTATGTAGGTACAGAGATTTCAAACAATACAATTCAGTCACGTATTAATAATTAAGAGGTTTGATTTTTATTTTTTTTTAGAAAATATTTGATTAATAATGAATGAAACTAGGCCTTGGATGTCGCAGTGCCTTCAGCCTTAAAGCTATTAAGTCTTTGGCCATGTGAGATAATTTGTATTGTAATGTTGCCCGAAAAAAAGAAAAAAATTTAGATGACAAATTTCACACCCATTGTTCTTCGCTGTATAAAAAGTTCAGCTGGATTTTTCACTGTTAAGGTCTTACTGTTGGTATTCAATTACACTCTTACATCCCTCTCCTCCATTCAGATCTAATTGCAGCTCAATATCCAGTAAAGACTTAATCTTAGATATTCCCCATGCACATTTTTGTTATGAATCTAGGAATTGTATTTAAGGATTCTTTGATTGTGTTCTTCATCCAGTTTTTGTCCTTGTGGGTCTTTCGTGTTCTCTGGTCTGTTATTGTAAAAGAGATTTTGTTCTTAATCAGACTGCCTGATTAAATAAAGATAATCTTTTCTCCTTTTTTAACATTTTTCCCCACATGGTGTTTCTTTACAAAATAAAACATACAGTACACAGTGATTGTGTTGAAATGCATGCACCGTATGTGTGCAAAGGTTAGTTTGTGTTGTATTTGCATGGCTCTCTGTCTGATCTAGGTGCTCATGTGTTCATGCCCTCTCTGTCTGCAACTGAAACAGCAGCAGGTCCTGGTAGTGTGTGTCTGTTTTGAGGTTGTTCCGGAGATTAGGACTCAGGGGGGTGCAAATCCTGGCCGCTTGCTTCCTTGGTGAGAAAGGATTGCTTTGGTATGCACCAGATCAGCAGCTAGACACCGGAGAAAGGGAAACCATTGGCCTGAACGCTGCTCCCAAAGCAGAGCTAACTGTTCAGACAAGAATATCACCTATCTAAAGTAAACCTTATCTGTATCAAAACGCCACAGTCCTCTAAGGTGGCCATATCTGGAGTTGAATGAAACCCCGAATCTTCTGAAGGATCCAGTAGAGTCAGTAGAGTAGACCAGATATTATAGACAAACGAATAAATCCAGCAAGGATTTGATACAAATTTGACCAAGCTATGTAGCTATATGACGAAACTGAAGAAGTAAAGTTTTCTGAGTGCAGAGAGGTCTTGAGGTATTAACTATCAATGTCATAGAATTTAATAAATTCTCATTTTCTCTGCCTTATTAAGTTAAAATCAGGAAATTAATTCTATCCTCATCTGAAATCGAGAAAAACGCATTGTAATGTACATTCAAACAGCTGCAATGGATACATAAATTAAAACAAATTAGCCAACAAAGTGAGTCATTTACATAAATTACACACCTTGTTACGAAGGGCTAGATTACTTCATTCCAATCAATTAAGACACTGGAACATTCAGTGATTGCAATTCCAGACTGAGAAAACATTCGAGGCATGCCGTCCAATTTGCAAGATGAGATGTCCGTTCAAATGCAGAGCGGCCCACTAAGGTTAATGTTGAAACCATCCATGAGGCCACAGCACCTTTGGCCTCTTTATTGGAGTTAAAGTCCATTGATGACCCTGTGGGTGGAGGAAACTCAGCCCACAAGCATGAGCTCAGTTACAGGAAGACTGCTACTGACAAGGTTGCGTACCATTTACAAATTATGAGTTAACAGAGGTGGCTAACTTTGAATGTGTTTAAAACCAGATGTTTTAAATGTTTATGCGGTTGGTTATTTAGGAGAAAAGAGAACATTCTGCTCTATAACTAAAGCTCATACGCCAAAACAGTCAGTTATAGATTCAGCCACAATGGTGCTACCTACTGCTTTCTAACTGTGTACCTCAGTGGCCACAACAAAGCTCTTCTTCTTCTTTTTTCTCGGTATATACATCCTCAGGCATTCACAAAGTAAGAAACCTGCCCGAAGCTGTTTTTTTATCTGAGCCTGACAGGAGTCTGAGATTCTCTCTCATGGGAATTAAGACTCAGCATGCATTGCATGTGAGCCTGCCACCCTTTGTGGCGGTTAAAAGCTCGTTTTACGCCTGTTAGTCTATCTTCTGAGCTCGTAGGGAGCCACTGATGGACACTGATGACTGTGTAATCGACCATAATTGTCTTTTCAGTTTTGATTTGTGTCATCATCCGACATCCGTACATCCTTCCTCACGTCTGGTCCTTTCTGCCCCTCCAAAGACTGATGTTTGCCACATTTTCAATTCATCAAGCTACCCGTCGGAATAAACAAAAATGAAAAGCTACCGAGTTCTTTAGCCTAACAAGGTGTCATCAGTGTCGCTGCAAAGCTGTCTAGGAGGCCACACACAGAAGTGTGGGTGCTCGTGTGTGTCATTATTCCAACATATGGTGGACTTCTCGAACCGCAGCGAAGAACTGCTTCTTTTTTTGTTATGTGTGGATAGGTGTGCACTTGTGTTTTTAGCCTAATTAATGTGTGTTTATGCAGTACACTGACTTGCCGATAAATGTATTTCTGTGTATTTTAATAACAGACTGGCAGACTGACCTGCGGTGAGAGGCTGTTGCTGATGGTCGGGTTGACGGTGTTGGTGTGTCCTGTTGGGGCCACAAAGTTTTCCGAATATCCTGAGAAGCCGTGTCGACCAGAAGACAGGCAGTAAGCAGAGCTCCCATCCTGGGAACCGGCTGAGGAGCTGAGCCCGCTCTGGTGCACAGAGGTGGGTGGTAGAGGCTGCGGTCGGTGGACTGTGCTAGGCTGCTCAGAAGCTGCTGGATAAATTTAGATGAAACATTTTATTTAAAATCCCATGATTCTTATAAAAATACAAACTTCTGCTATAAGAAGAAATCAGTAAAATCATTACTTAGGTATGTTCAGATTTGTTCAGCTGTGCTCACCTTGAGCTATAGAAGTCTGAGGGTAGGGGCTGTCTGACAGCTGATAGGGTTGCAAACCTGGCATAGCTGATGGGGGAAAACCACCAGGGATGAGGTGGTTAAACGCCATCAGTTGATTAGCCCCTGCTTGCTTCCTCCACCGGGCTCTTCGGTTACTGAACCACACCTGAGAGAGTAACATAGGCAAGTGTTTATTTTTCTCCTAACCCAGTAGGGTTTGCCATCAGGCCAGTGAATGTATATGTGCACATGTGAGGTCACCCGGTGTGATTACAGGGAGCTGAACTGACAGAGATCTTAACATTTGCGAAGTGAAGTGAAATGACACACATTACTGCTTTGTGTGCCACGGCTGGTCTCTGGGTTCGGATAATGCTGGAGGGTTGTTACGGTTGTTAAATCCTATATTAGGAAACCATCTTAAACAAGCATCTAGTTTGTGATATTTGGTGATCTTAACACAGCCCTTTTTGAGAAGTTTGACAAAAATAGGACATTGCCTTCACACACAGTGGCTGCAGTGAATCTGCATTTTGTCTGTCTGCATGTGCGGGGGCAAAGGGTCGAGGGTTTTTGGTGGAACGCATGTCTAATAGCTGTGAGGAATGCGGTGCAACATCTATTTAACACCCACTTGACACACAGCCATGAGAGACTGAAGCACTGCTATACCGTCAAGATTCAGGTCTCCAAAACTCCATAACTTGTGTGCGTGTGTGCGTCTAACCTGAACTCGAGCCTCCGTGAGTTTGGCCCGCTGAGCCAGCTCCTCACGCGTATAGATGTCAGGGTAGTGCGTGCGTTCGAAAGCCCTCTCCAGCTCCTCCAGCTGTTCTGCCGTGAAGGTAGTCCGACTCCGACGCTGCTTCCTCTTCAAAGGCAGGCCCGGCTCGGAGTCCACATCGGAGCCCTCGTCTGAGTGACTGGCTGGGATCAGGAAACAAACTCTGTGTTAATTCGATATTCAGAGGAGTCAGGCTGACACAGAATGAAACACTGCAGTAAATACTAAGCTGGGGTACAATAGCTGGATCTGATACAATAGATTGTGCTGAGTGCAACACATGGTGCAGAGCCACTTTAGATTGTATCCTCCTGCTCCCTTAAACTCCTCAGTGGTTCCTGAGGGGATCAAAAGCCAGAGGCTGCTTGAACATGGATTAAAGAGGACTACATCTCTCTGGGGTATCCATTCCCTGGGACACTGTGTCTCTTCCAGTCTTAGCCATGCTGTGTCCTATGCCGATAGGGTCCCATAGTGAAAGGCAGTCAGCCTTTTGCAGGTGCTTCTTAATCTGTTTGTTCAGTTGAGGGCAGGAGAGAGCAACTGGGTAACTGGGAGACAGCCATTGGGATCTAATTCAGCAGAAGAAGGGAATCATTGAATGCTTGAGACCATAGACCACTATTTCTGAATTTTGAGGGGGAGGTTGCCCATCTATTAAATAATGATTAGGCTCCACAAACTAGCGTGACAGTCTTCCATTGTCCACCATTACGTGTGCGCAATCCCCCCCCTATCATTCTCACTCATATGCACACTCACAAACATGCATCTGCTCCGCCTGAGCTACGGGCTTTCACTCAGTGAATGTAGACTGTGACAATGTGTCAAAAACAGATGGAAACAAGACAGAGTCGGAATCCACTTCCAAATCCACCCCAGAGGGACCCCTTAAGGCTCATGAGGAGGGTTCACTGCACCTTTTCGACACTCAAACTATGTGGCAAACACCTCT
This sequence comes from Tylochromis polylepis, assembly GCA_015107715.1. NCBI lineage: Eukaryota > Metazoa > Chordata > Actinopteri > Cichliformes > Cichlidae > Tylochromis > Tylochromis polylepis. Next base: position 13,479 of record VVHJ01033115.1, on the reverse strand, counting down.
ACGCCGAGGGAGACGAAATAAGGGCCTCAAAACCAGACAGACAGGTGTAAGCAGCAGAAAGGCTTCAGCAGAAGACCGAAGCTTGGCTATTTCCCCCCAGACAGACAGACATTCTCCCTCTGCCCTCCAGATTTAAAGCTTTAATTAAAAAGTGCCAAGTCAGACAACAAGGGGGGGTGGGGGCTAGAGGCAGAGATCGCCCCTCGCCTCTGGAGTCTCTGGAGCCAAGCAGGAAATGTTTGTGCTGGTTGCCAGTGTGTGTCTGACCAGGCATTACACACGGATTTGGCCTGAGGGAATGCTGCTGTGATAAGGACCGCCGGCACACAAGATTCTGATGCTGAGAAGAGCTCTTTATTACATTTGGACCAAGGGTGCCACGTAGGCGTATGGGCTCATCAGGGATTGGTTGGATGCTTCAACAGCTTTGGAAAGTGCAACTCTGAGCATGGGCTGTTTTATGTGTTGTTTTTTTTCCAGGTAAAAGTTTGGCCTGAGACCCACTGAAGCACAATTTATATGTAAAACACATGTCCGACACAAAGAGAGACTCGGGATTAAAGTAAAACTTTGCTTATGAATGCAAACTTATTTTTGTATTTCTCTGTGCATTTTTTTATTAATCAGCACCATGAGCAGAGTACATCTCGAGATGAGGAAACGAGCACAGCCATATCCAAGGCCATTACCATTTTAATAATGGGCGAACAGAGAAGGAAAGAAAAAAAAGACAATGAATGACGACAAAGAAACGCAAAAAATTCTTGAGGGAGGGAAGGCGAACTCATAAAACTCCTCAGAGGAGAAAGCTCCCCATTGGCATTGTATATCATGTTAACTACAGGGTTGGGGGTGGATCTCCTCGTCTGCACCCCTTTATTTCTGTCTTTCCTTCTCCTTTCCCTCCCTGTTTTTATTATTAGTAACTACTAAGGAAACACTCCGTCACAGAGTCTCCTTAATGGCAAATGACAGTGTTGCTTTTGTCATCCTCTGGCGTGCTCTCTCTCTTTTTCTCTCTTCCTCTCTCACTCTGTCTTTTTTTTGGGGGGGGGGCAAGCCTTTGTATCTTTGCAGGGAAAAGCCTGTGGCAGGGCTCTATTGGACCGATTACCACGCTCCATCTGTAGGAGCCATCAGGGACGCCCGGGCCCGCATTCAGGGGCCTGTCACCTGCCCAGCAGGGGAGAGGAGGGGGGCTAAAGGG
>VVHJ01033115.1:0-10278 GCA_015107715.1 Tylochromis polylepis | reverse complement strand
AGGAGGCGGGGGGGGGGGGGAAAAAAAAGGGGGGGGGGGGGGGGGGGGGTGCAGGGGGAAGAAGAAGTGAGAGATGATGATGTGATGGACAGAGAAAAAAAATGGAGTGAATAAGTGGAGGAGGTTGGCACTTAACGGACAAAGAAATACCCGGCAATATGAAGTTGAAAGATGTATCTCTGTCTAATATCGGTGAGGGTGACAAAAAAAGCACAAATGGCCCTGCGTGGCTATTATGTGTGCCCAGTGTGCGGTGGTTATTATTTAGTTCCACCGCGGTGCAGTTAGGTGACAGTTTCACGGTGGCATTTCCACCCTCGGGGCACGGACAAAGCAACTGCAAAGAACCCACGCAGGGCTGCAGCAACAGGCCAGTCTGCCGCACGTTCCAGTCACACAGAGACCAACCAGCAGAGTTCCCCATCAGCTCTGCCCTGTGAGGCAAAACAGACACCCAAACCAATTACCTCACACAGGAGAGCCAGAATATCGTTCTTGGATACAGGAAAGACGTACGTGTTATAAAAAGAAGATTTGTGTGCCATGGATCCTTCGGTGTAACATCCTGATACTGGCCTGTCCATTGACAGCTTTTCCCAAACATTATCATAACCTCCCTTCCTGGGGCCTGATAGTTTTAACAGTGAAGTGACCCCAGGTTAGCCCCTGACCTTTTCACACACACGGCATGGCAGCAGAGTCTGCCTCGCCACTGACCCTGCAACAAAACTTCACACACACTCAGCAGAGAGAAAAACCATCAACACATTCCACGCTTTAATTTTTCAGATCCTACAAATGCTTACGATTATCTCTATTCTTTTTTTTTTTTTTTGCTTAAATGGTAGGAAATAAACTGGAAACTAGAACACACATTTCTTTACCTAAAAAATATGTTGCTTTCTTTGTTCAGAGTGAGAAAAAAGAAATAAATCAAAACAGCAACAGAGTTGTATTGGCATGTCCATAATGTGCAATGTGCTGGATGAAACAGCTTCACAAAACCTGAGGCTAAACAAAGTTAAGTGATTGACAACGCTGTCTGGCTTTACTCAATTAACTATCCCATTGTGACTCTTCTTTGGAGAGTCCCCTCGCTCCCGACCCTTTTCTCTCCTCGTTCCTTTATCCTCCCCATCACAGACTTTTGCTTGGCTAATACTTCCAAGAAAATAGAGAGCTCTTTTTCTACTGGGGCTCCTCTCCTTGACCTTCTATTGCTCATTGCTTCTCTTTCAGTAACTTCACAGTGTCTTCGGGGTTAGTGGGGAGAATGCGGAGAGTACATCAGCACCAAGGGGCCGGCTCAGGGCAGGACCCCAGCCCATTACTTCAAAGTTGGCCCGCATTCATTAATTGTCCTTTGAATTAATATTGGAGGATCACAATGTGGGTGCCAACAGAGAAAGAGGCTTTAATGAAGCATAGAGTCTGCATTCAGTTGCAGATCAGCCAGTGTGGATTTTTTCCATTCTTTTTGGGAGAAGGAGAGAGCGTTGAGAGTGGTGCCGACTCGCAAAATGTGAAAGTGCTGATTATTTAAACTAGAGTAGAAGGGCAGAGAAGTATCTGTCTATCCATCCATCCATCCATCCATCTATGAATTTTCAGCTGTTTTCCCAGCAGTCTAACAGGATAAATAAGCATCATAAACACTCTCAACACAGGAAAACACAGAGTGAGGCCCACATATAAATTTTTCCATTATCCAGCCCTGAGAGGAAAATGGAAATGTGGCTATAGCAGACATTCCTCTGGTTGTACTGAGGCCTTCTGTCTCCTGTCTCCTACAAACCTCCAGTCGCATGTTCTAGAAAATCTCTCTCTCTATTTACAGTTAAGGGTTATTGCCATGTTGCCTGGATGCCTCTGCTCCCTGTGTGTGACCGAAATGTTATCTGTTTATATACTTAGATGCCTCATGAAGTTATGAAACTTGAAAGTAGGATTAAAGCACCCATACGTAGCCAGCTTCATGCAGAACTTTGTTATTGCGATCGCTTCTCCTTTGTCTGTGGTTCAGACCAACGTATATTACATACACATTTCTGACCGCTTTAAAATATGGCACAGGCCTGAACGCAGTTGCAGACTTTCTGCTCTCCTCGCTCTCCAAATTTCCCCCTCATTCAAAAGCCATGCCAGAATCACAGGGAGCCAGTAACCCAGTTTATTTACACAAACAAAGTCCTACTCAGCTCCTTTGACAAAAGCAGCTAAATCTTTCATGTTTTGTCAGCACTTGATTCCTCCTGTCCCTCTGGCTATTTGCCTGCCTCTGGACAATAGAGGCAGGAGAATGGCAGCAGATTGTTGGAATGCACCTCAATGAAACCAATTATTACATGTTGACTGCGTTCACCATGGCAGATTTGAAAGAACTGAGCTCATTCATTTTGGCACCACGGGACTCCCTTTTTAAAGAAAAGTTATCCCTTTGACTGTTTGTATTTCTGAGCTTTCTTCCCCCCGCCTCCTTCTTCTTCTTCGTCTTTCTGCCTTTCACCCCCACTGCCATAAATGGATCCTGCAAGAGTTGCTGCTCTTGCTTTCGTGACTTTGGTTACTTTAATTAATTATATGAGGCTAAAGGCTAAAGTGCTAAGAGTATGGAGGAAAGGATGCTATCAATTAACACATCCCAAGAACAAGAACAGCGTTGCGCAATTCAGTGTTCCTATAAATATTACACACCCAAGACACAATGAGTTGCTTGATTGCTTTATTAACACACACAGATATATATAAATTGCAAACCAACTTGCTCCACCGTACGCACTGTTTAAACTTTGTAAAGTCTACTTTCACTGATGCAGCAAATGGAACTATCAAACCCTTTCCCACAATGTTCCAGCCACTCACCAATGCCATGGGCCTGCCCGGTATACTTTAACCCACAAACCTTAGCAGTCCTTTTTTTCCCAGACAAATAAATCTAAATGAGTCAGCTTTGATCTTAGCACTTAGGGAAAGCCAACAATAGTGGTAGAAGAGAAAGGGGCAGAGAGCAACAGGCTTCTCTCTACCACAACAATAGCCTCTACAAACACCTACTTAATCAATATTTGGCCAGAAGACACTCTCTCAGTCCCCAAACCACCCTTTTCACATTCTAATGAAGCGCCATAAAAGAGGGGGGAAAGAAGAAAAACTCATCTACTTCCACAAAGAGACAAGAATGAAATTGTACTTTTCTCAATTGGGAAATGTGCTTTAAAGATGATTGCGTGTAGGATGTCACCTATTTGGTGGAGAGAGAGAAAAGGAGAGAGGGTTCTGTTTATTTGGTTGTTTTGTTTTGACTTTAAAATCCTAAAAATCATTCAAATCACATTTTTCCTAAAAATATTTGTCTCCCTATTACCTATTACACGTTTTCTTGGTCTTATTTCTAACACAGTGCTCAAAGTTTAGTTTAACTAAACAAATACCTCTGCAGCTTGGGGGGATGAAGCAAATCAGAGTCAAGAAGAAATTATGCGTATGAAATTATAATTTGCTGGTTTATCTATTTACAATCGGAATCTAATCGGATTTTTTTTTATTATTATTTTTTCCCCTCACAAATGAGTTTAAGAAGTTTAACAAGCAAGCTGGCCTGATCAATACTGTGGATGTGCCTCGTCTGGTGGAGGGAAGTGCCCACAGTCACTCCATTAAATGTGTGCGCCCTAGGCGGAAAGGAAAGGGGCGGACTTTTCCTGGGATGAAAGTGGAGAGAAATAAAAGGGTTCGGGTTTAATCTAGTGAAAAGTGAAGAGTTTCCCTGCGCTCGCTGGCTGAAGGCGTCATGCTCGCTGAGCAAAGACAAAAAGCATCGATAAAAGCTCCGTGCGCAACAGTAACGGAACCGTTCGATTTGACTGGCGTGAATTTAACACATCTCCACATTTCACAAAACCACGAGCCTTTTCTGAGCTGCCGAATGCGTTAACTCAGTGTTAATTTTATTTTGTCCTCCTAGATGAATTCCCGCTTCGTAAAATGGAACAAGAGTTCCCATTTAAACAGAAATATATTAGGAAAATCTGCATTATTTAGGCTAAAACAGCAGCACAAGTGTTGTTCGTGTATCAACTATAAATTAAATCACGTCTCCAATAGCAACAGTTTCATTTCGGTCTTCAACAGGTCGAAAATCAACAGGTGTTTGTCTGATTCTGATTTCTTTCTTCTTCTTCTTTTTTCTTTGAGGTGATTTTTTTCTGTAAACACTGACGAAATCCTCCAAACTGGCACTTTTTTGGGAAGAGTCTATAAACCAGGTCGCACCGGGCCTGTTGGTGTCCCTGAATAATTCATCGCTCATTGCGGTTCATAATGTCTTCTCCCGGCCTTTTGTCAGCGCAGCTTTTTTTTTTTCCTCCTCCTCCCTTTCTTTCCCTATTTTGAAAGAGCCTCGCATTTTATTGTACACCACTGAGCCGCTCACTGGAGTTTGGCTTTTTTGTGCGTCACACCGAGGTGTGACTCTAAATGGACTCGCGATGCTTTGTCCTCAGAAGTTCATTCGCAGTGTCCGATTAAGTGTTTAAAAAAAAAAAAGTTTCTCAGGCCTGGGAGTTACACAAATGTTTGATTTTGAAAAAGCTATTTGCTTAACTCTCACGAGTGTAGGCGCATGCGTGAGCACCTGAGATTTTAAAGTATCAAACATTTCAAGAAAGTAATATCGAAATTGCTGGCATTATCAGTTATCTTATGGATATCAAATTAAAATCCATTATTATTATTATTATTGATTATTATCATTATTATTAAACATTTTTGTCTGATACAAACAAACAGCAAAGCCAAAGCGGATTTCACCTGCCTGATAAGCCTTGCTCATAAGCTACAGACAACAAAACCGACCACACACAATTAAAAATTTAAAAGCCATAAACAGCCAGATCTCACTTTTCTCCTCAACTTTCTTAACTTTTTTTTCCTACACTCTCCTGGACAGTAACATGAGCACACAGCGCACTGAAATCATAAATAAAGAACTTACATCTGTCTCCCAGAATGCCATCGATGCTGTGTTTCGTCCGTGGCTCGTTTTCCTCCATCGCCCTCTTCACCACTTCTTCATCCTCCTCCTCATCCTCACCAGCTCCGCCAAATTTGGAGCGCATGACGCGGCTGATGGCGCTCACTGAGTCAGACGGAAAAGTTCGGATAAGTTACAGAAAGAAAGAAAAAATAAAATAAAAATTTTAATAAATAAATAAAAAATCTCCTTCATTCTCAAATAATTAACAAAAAATGTTCATAATCCCCCACACCAGCAAATGTTGCTCTCGTTTTTGTTGATTAAAATTGATCTCACCCCTTTCAAGCGCGGAAGATGAAGAGATTATTTTTCCACATCGTTCATTCCGGTTATTATTATAATATTTTATAATTGTCTGTACCTGAGGGGACGTTGTTTCTGTCGCAGATTCCATCTTTCAGTAGTTTGTCCCTGATTTCCCAGCTGAACATGCCCGGGTTTTCTCTCTTATACTCTTCGATTTTCTTGTCAACCTCTGGAGAAGCGGTTTGCTTCGGTGGGAAAAGGGAGAAATCAAATTTTAAATAAAGGTGTGGGAAAAAAAAACAATTTGCCGAATTTAATACTTGGGATGCAACACAACTTAAAATGCCTTTAGCTTCAATGGAGGCAGCAAGATTTGCATTTTTACATCTACATATTACCAAAAAATATATTTCTAGACAAGTTTAATTTGGGCTGAATGTCTAAAAAAAAAAAAAAATTTGTTTTGCTTTGTTTTTTAAATATCAGCTGTTAACTTTTTAATAACGATTGCAAATTTTCAGATTATTAAATCTGTGAGTTTAAAAACTGTGGAGATTTTTATTTTGACGGGAATGTGTTGTCTGAGCATGTCCTGAAAAGCTTTGCTAAAATAACCTGTGGAGACTGGCTGTTGTATAATAATCAGACAGAACATTAGCGGCCCCGTCTCTCACCTTCGGCTTGCTGCCTCCGATGGCCCCCGGCCTGATAGAGCCCGTCTCCTGGTACCGGCAAAGAATTTTGGAGACGCAGCCGTGGGACACCCGCAGCTGACGGGAGATGACGCACGGCCGGATACCGTGATGGGCCATCTCCACTATTTTATGTCGAATGTGGTTGGGAAGAGGTCTGCCGTTTATGAAGACACCACCGAGCTGGTTGACCCGACCCTGTCCTAACGGAGTTGAGACTACAGACAGCAAGGGGTTTAGTTTGTGAAACACCTGAAAACTAGACAAAGTGCCTCTTATCTTTTCAACAAAACACTTTGGAAACTCTATAAATATAAAAATAAAAAACACAAAAACAACAACTCACAACAACTCTGATGTGACAGGCTATGTTGGAATAAGAGCAGTGAAATATATAAAAGCATATCTAAAATATACTGGCCAGCTGGGAAATTGTGTTATTAAACACATCGTTTTTTAAAGGCTAAATTTAGCCACAAAAACTGCAATTATGCTTAAATAGTTGGCATAAAATAGACATTAAATATATATGACAAATTCAAAAACAATCACCGTATAACGCAGTCAGACTTTCACTCCAGTAACACACATTTATAGTAAAGTTGTTTTGTTTGTGGGTTTTTGTTTTTTGTTTTTGTTTTCTTTTTATACTTTTAAAGATGTTCCGCAGTCCCGTTTTCCACATTTGCTCAAGTTTTTGCTTTAAGTTGAAGTTTTGTTTTAGATGTGCGAGCAACAGCAGCTGGATGTGGTTTCTTACCTTCTAGAGAGTATCCTCCTCGCGGGTAGTTCTGGTGGGGAGTCGGTCTCATCATCCTCGGTAAACCTCCTGCAAGTGCTGTCATGTTTCCTGACTTTCTGTCAGGTAGCTTCACACGTTTAACGTAGCTGCCTTGGTCGATTTTAATCCAACAAGACGCTCCTTCTTTTGTTAGTGTAGTGCAGCTCGCCCTCTTTGCAGTCGCCGGCCGTCTCCTATTCGCTGAGTAACAGGTTGCCTCGACCACAGCGCACCGAATCCCTCATAAGAGTTACTGGTTGCTTTCCGGTGATCGATGTGAGCTGAGGGGTGAGTTTAAATCAAAGTGCTGGTTGCCCTGGCAGTCCTGCGGGGACTATGAAGATGCTGTGCGAGGATGGATGGAAGTCAAACATTTTATCTGTGTTCGCTGTCCCCTCTGACTCCACCGCGCGCATGCTGATTGGTCAAAGGTTCGGACGTTCAGGGCCAGGGGGAGCTGTGTGATTGGACGTCGGGCCCTCTCTTGTCTTTGGACTGACCTCAAGAGGTCAGCTTGTCACGTCACAAGCTTCTGTGCGTGAAACTTTTCACAGCGAGCGCAACTCTTAACAAAACAAATTCAGCAGATCTGTTCGATTAACAGTCTTTGTTTTTTTCCTGCCTCTGCTGAGATGGTGATGCCACTGCTGGGCCTCAAATGAACAACGCGAGCTGATTAGGCAACAGAAGGAGCACCACTGCGGTTAGATTTTTCAAATCTGACGAGATTTTTTTTGAAATCGTGTAAGTTTTCTGCTGCCTTGAGAGTTTGCAGTGAATACTCTAAAAACAAACCAGCCCACAGTATATTAAGACAGTTAATCATAACCTTATTTCAACAACAAAAAACAACATATCTTGTCTTTATTTATACATAGTATACATATTTTTATGGACATTTTCGTGTTGTTGTTATTATAGAAGGGGGGGGGGTCTAGTTTTTTCTTTCTTTCTTTTTCTACGAGTTTCCTCACACACATTGTAATATGCTGTGCTGTCGTTTAATAGTTGCACTAATTTAACAATGAATGCAGCGTGGAGCAGTGTAACACATCCGTGCAAATGCTCCATTAGGGACACCCTGGATCACTTGACTTTTCTAAAACTTGTTGAGTTTTTTTTTTAATAATTACAATAATTAGGTGTTTTTATTTATTTATTTATTTTTCTGTTCCCGTCAGGAATAAGTTTATACATTGGGTGACTCAGCTTATGGGACGCCTCAGTCTCCATTAATTGAATGAATTGAATTAATTGTTGCAGTGGTCACCGTTATGTTTGTGAATATTTACCTAAACGTGATGACGATCCTGAGGAGCATTGTCAAAATCTCAACTAAATGAATACAGCCTTCTGTAAGAAATAAATAAAAAAAATAAAAAAATAGATAGATAGATAGATAGATAGATAGATAGATAGATAGATAGATAGATAGATAGATAGATAGATAGATAGATAGATAGATAGATAGATAGATAGATAGATAGATTATTTACTGACTGTTAAATGAAGAAACAATGGATGGGGGCACAAAGGTTGTTTTATCCTTATTTCACTTACATCCCAACTTCTTGCAGTCTTTCTGGTCCTTTCACTCCAACAGCATGTGGCTCAACATATCTTTACTCACTCTATACACCCTGTGTTAAAAAAAAAAATCCAATGGACACAGAACATGTGGAAACATTATATGTCCATAAAAGCAGAATGGGGGAGATAGAAAGTTATTATACTAAAGTTCGACTATCATGAAAAGGATATTGGATCTACCATGTCAAATCAATTAGAGGGGTAAGCTGAGTCAGAAATGCACTGTGGTGGTGGCGGCGGCAGCGGGGGACCTAATGCATCAAAAATATAGAACAAAATGAGCCCAAAACTAAATAACATGTAGCATTTACTTGGCAGATACACAGCCAGAGTCTTTTGAGGCTATATTTTGGAATCATACACATTAATGAAACTCAATAACCTTCTATGTCTCCACTAAAGATAAATTTAGTATAGCTGCCTAATAACCTATAGGCAGTTTTGTTCTTGGCTGATAAGGCCCTCTGCTGAACCACAGCACTGGAAAAATCTCCTTTCTTTGCAAAGCCACTTACAGCATAATAGTTGAGATTAACACAATATCAGTTCAAATATAGGTGGACATCTGGAGGAAATTAAATCATAACTGATAATCTGGCCATGAGCTATAGGGACTAAACTGCTGAACTAACAAGGTTAAAGCTTTTTTTTTTTTAGGTCAGTGCCTTAGTTTTTTTTTTTGTTTGTTTGTTTGTTTTTTAAATTTGATATTATAACTATAACTGCTTACCCTGAGAAGCAGAGTGGTTGATACCTTGATTACCCTAATTTGGATTATTCATCGGCTTTCTATCGTAATTTCAGTGTGTTAAAACTACAGCCAGCTGTAAAACAGCATGTGCTTAACCTTTATTAGGCCTCAGAGAATCATGGCTCTGCTGTGAGTGGGAATTTTTAATTAAGTGTAATAATACAAAGCAGACGCCTGCAAGGGTTTATCACTATTCCAACTCTCTTGGAGTTTTTTTGTTTCCTAATATTTTAAACACAGAATTGTAGTTTACTTACTCACTTGTTATGATGACCACGTTTCTAAATTAAGCTGAGATATTAAATAACGGAAACCACATTTTGTTCATGAACAGTTCAAATCAAATATAAATTTAACTGTTTTGCATTTATTTCATAAAAAGATGCATTTTTTAAATTCTTGATTTTTATGGCTAATGTTTAAATGCAGCACACTGGATTTGGGTTAACACTGCATTGCTTGATATTGGCTGGAAAGAATGAGAGGTGCCGGTGGACTGCATCAGTTTTTTTTCTGTGTGTGTGTGTGTGTGTGTGTGTGTGTGTGTGTGTGTGTGTGTGTGTGTGTGTGTGTGTGTGTGTGTGTGTGAGTGAGACAAAAATCAACCGATTTATATTTGACAGCTTGTCTTTTTTTAAGCTTCAAGCATTCAGTGATGACAATTTAAAAGAGCTTTACATGAGTGGACATAGTCTGAAAAGCGAGAAACAGATTAGGAGAATACCCAAGTTATCTATGAGATAAACATCTAAGCAGCGTTAGAATGAGGAAATTCATTCTCTGATTAGCAGCCTTTGGGATGTTACTGTTACAAGGCACAACCAAAAGAGGTACTGTTTTTCTGGCGTGTTTGATCTTATCAAATATATGTGGCTCTCCAGACTTCAGTGGGAACTCACGCTGAGTGCAGTTATCATAACAAAGACCTATAAGGTGAGCTTAGGTGAGGGAGCACAAACAAAAAGAGAAGCAAAGCATTTGTTAACCATACAACCTCAGGGCATGCAGAGTAGCTTTAATAGTTGAGTAAATGCAGACCCAAACTCTGAGCTAACAGTTTATGATGAACCATCATTTGTCACCTTCAGTAAGATTCTTATTTATCCTGCAATACACTGTGTGCGTATGTGTGTGTGTGTGTGTGTGTGTGTGTGTGTGTGTGTGTGTGTGTGTGTGTGTGTGG
>VVHJ01033114.1:0-54080 GCA_015107715.1 Tylochromis polylepis | reverse complement strand
CCCCTTTTTTTTAGATCATTACTTCTTGCGCAGATGGATGTATAAGACGCCGCTACACAGCAACAATGGGACACACACCCAAGCCAGGATGAAGCAGTAGCCAAAGTGTCCTGTCAGCTTTTTTTCAAGGATTTCCTTGTTGTGTATTGCGTAGATGAGCGCTGCAGAAAAGGCTGTCAGGCCTGAAAAACACACACACACACAAAACCCATACACACAATTAATCATTGGTTAATGGGTCAGATAGTAGAAACGTTTGTATTGTTAGTACCTACTAATTAGGTCATATAAAGTGTAGTGGCAGCAACAAGAGCATATACTTTGGATGACCAAAACAGATGGATGTCATTCATATTTTGTCAGGAGTAGTGTTTACTGCCTCAAAGAAGACATTTAAAAACAGGGGTGATCTGAAATATTTCAGGTGACATGTTTAAAAAAAAATAAATGCACATATTGTAAGTGACAGAGGAGAGGATTAAAGGATTAAAAGGTTTAATATTTGTCACATACATAGTCATACAAGTACAACATGCAGTGAAAATTGACTTGTCCGAAGGAGGGGGGAGGACAGGCTGCAGACGTAGCCGCGCCTACAGGAAACATCCCCAGACCTCCTTAGACTCCTGCCCCTGCTTCCCAGATAAGTGGCAGAAAATAGATGGATTTAATAATAATATTAATAGTATAAGTCATATGATTACAAAAAAGGAAACTTTAATCTACCAGATACTTTTCCACAAGCAAGTTATTGTAGCCATCTTGAGTAGCATAATCTTCAACCTACATATAAGCACTCTTTAATTTGTCATCCTTTTCAAATGCCCTAATCACACAGTGGCACTATATTTTGCAAGGTGCTTCACTCCATTGTTACCTGCAAAGATCTGACACAGTCCAGTGAAGTAGAAGAGACCGCCCCTAGACATGGTGAACAGCAGACCCAGGAACACCAGGAAGGAGACCGATGAGAAGACCACCGAGAGAACCATTAAGACCTGCACTGCTTGGAGCCATTCTGAAGAAGTAAACCATTCCCCGAGTCACATTTTTACCTTCAAGAGAGAGCCATTTCATTTTACAGCAATATATAATCTGGAACAAAAACTTACGAGTTTCAGTGTTGGGTGAACACAGCCAGCTTTCTGTGGAGTTGTCATACCTGCAGCTGTGCCATAGGTCTGAGGTTTCCATCCCTTCCCACACCCACCAAGACTTAAAAGAGAGATCAGACATTACACACAGAGTCAGCTATCTCACACATACGAAAAATAAACACTCACCACTTCCTAAAGTTGACTGTTACCTTCTCCATGGTTGCAATAATCAGGGTTGCCAATGTGATGAGATGCAGCAGGGTGACAAACATCAGCAGGTACGGCATTTTTAATTACCTGCCAAAAATGAAACGCAACATTTTTTTAAGGTTTCCTGAGCCACTGGCATCCGGCGCAGTAAAGGAAATTGTGTGTGAAGCTTTTAATGTGTTTGTTGGTTCCAGAGTGAAAGACAGTGTTGGGCCACTTTCCTGTTTTTGAAACTTAAAATGGAAAAAATCTGAGGAGCTGAATAGAGTTCTCTGTGTTGCATAAGAGCAGACTTTAAAACAGAGTTATTTCAAAAACTTCTCTTTGACTGAGCATGTGTGTTTATAGCCTACAGCAACCCTGCAAAAGAACCTGTGTGGACCCAGTGAAATCTAAGTAGCACCAAAATAACACTCAGTTAACCTCTCTGCTCCTCTGAAGGATTCTTTCATCATGAAAGGGTTAATGATCTGTAATTAAGCCACATTTAAATGTGGATTGAATCCAAGTCTACTAGTAAACATGGAGTAAATCAGTCTGAGGGGAAACAAAAGTGTTTTACAAAGATTTGACATTGTACTTTAGTGTGCAAAACTGCTAAACTGGCTGTCATAGCAGCTAATAGTTAAGAGTTCTTTTAATTTCATAATAAATAGAAATTCAAGGAGACAAAAAGCAGATTAGGAGGAAGAAAGGAGGCTACAGGAAAAGAAGAAACAGGAAAAATTGCCTGTAAAGATCTTTATCTGAAGGAAAGGACCATTTGGATGGGCGGTGGAGTCACAATTATTCTCAAATTATGTCATTACGCTTGATTTCACCCATCGCATTAAAGTGCAAAGAAAAAAATCAACTGAAAATCATCATTTTTGTGTGAGAAAACTCAAATACAGACATTACAATAACACGGTGTGTGATACAATCACTGCCTTTAGCCAGGCTGAGAAGTGATGTGGTCTACAAATTGTTAAATGTTATGAAAGACATCTTTGTTGGTACCTTGTTAAATCATGTGTTTTAACAAGATATTTAGAGAAGTTGCATCAAAATTCAAAGAAAGTTCTACTTACCCTGGATGTAGCTTATTCACCTGAACTAGATCTCAGCAGCAGCTTCCCCGCTTTACACTATAGTAGCCCCACTTGGTGGTCCACTCTTTTCTTGCTTAGCCACACCCCCTTTATTTTGGTCACTTACTCCCAAAGTTTCCAGGGTGAACGCCCATTTCCTCTCTGCAGCACAGAGCTCCCTTTTGCCCCGACTCGTCACCATCCAAAAAAAGTCTCAAGTGAGACCCGCCTATATGCAGTGGAGACACATAAAACCACATGAAAAGATTTCTTCAGTAAACAGGCCACTTAAAATGCTCTCCGGTGTACGTGCTGCCCTACCTCACTCATTCATGTTGTTGTAGACATGAAAAATAAACACTCAGCTGCAACATAGCAAGTAGAGACTGCGCTTGTCGCACATAGAAAACATGGGCGAGATAAAACAAATGGGATAGACTGTTCAGGCATACATCATCAGAGACTTTATATTAATATGAAAAGCACTGTTTAGACCAAGGGTGTCAAACATAAGGCCACGGGAGCCAGAACTGACTCCAATCCAGCCCATGGCATGATTCTGGAAAATGTGAAGGAAGGGATCAATTTTGGACTTTAAACTATATTTTCTTAAGTTTTACATCTTTTGCTACATTCATACTACACCAAAGTAATTAAGTAATAGAAAAACAATTAAATGATACTGAGTGAAGAGAGACAGGACCCAAATGCAGACACTGATGAGGACTTAAAGTGAAAACGTGCCTTTTATTGAGGCAGCACAAAACCATAAACAAAAAGGCAGGAATACAAAGACTAAACTAACAAAACCTAAGCAGGGAGGAAACTAGAAGTAAAAAGAAACTGAAGACCTGAGGCATGGAACATGGGAAATGTCATGGATGATACAGGACAAGAAACAGCAGTTGACACACAGATGAACCAGCCACAAACAGAAGACACAGGGCTTAAATACACAGAGGGATAACGGGGGAATGAGACACAGGAGGAGAGCACAGCTGGGAGTAATCAAACATGATGAGACCAAGGGGAAGCAAAACTGAAAACATTAACATAGGACACAGACTGTCAAAGTAAAACAGGAAACATAACAAAGAGACGCGGATTTGACGAGGCTGACAGGGGAGACAGAGCAAACACAGAGACAGAAACCAAAACTAAGAACTCTAAATAACACTGAAACCAGCAGACTAGAAATGATAAATAATGAACTCAAAGACTATATAATAATTCAAAATACAAAACACTGGGTCACCGACCCAGGACCATGACAGTACCCCCTCCCCCCCAAGGGCTGGCTCCAGACAGCCCCCCCCAAAAAACAGACCACCAGACCAGGGTGGGAGGAGGGGGTCCAGGACGGAGGGCTCAAGTTTCATAACCAAGAAAACAAAACATGAGCACAACATGTCCAAAACTAGGTACAAGAGTCCAAGAAATGGTTCAGGGGGCTGACCCACTGGGTTGACAGCACAGAAGTCCATGGCAAAACAGTTCAGGGGGCCGACCCAGGGGTCGACAGCACAGAAGTCCATGGCAAAACAGTTCAGGGGGCTGACCTGGAGGTTGACGGTACAACAGTCCATAGTTCAATAGTTCGGGGGCCAACCGCGTGAAAAGCGGCGGCTGAGCAGGCAACAAAACAGTTCAGGATGCAGACCACGCAGAAAGCACCGGCGGCATGGGTGAAACAGGTCCGGAGGCCGACCGCGTGGGAGGCGGAGGCGGCGAAGCAGGTCCGGAGTTAATTGCTGATGATGATGTGGTGTGGTGGATGAATTTGGATGTGCAGGCTGAGCAGGACGTAGACATGGACGAGCAGGCCATGCTGGACATGGACGTGGACTTGGACGTGGAGGCCAAGCAGGATGTGGAGGCCAGGCAGGACCAGATGGTAGCGTGGCAGCCACAGGCAGTTGAACAGCCGGTGTCGTGGCTGTTGCAGGTGGTGGATCTGATGACGGCATGGCGGCCATAGGTGGTTGATCTGGTGGTTGTGTGGTAGAAGGAGCTGATGGCTGGACAGACTCTCCAGAGTCCTCAGCAGAGACAGACAACGGCTGGGCAGACTCTTCAGAGTCCCCAGCAGAGATGGAAGACGGCCTGGAAGCTGTGGACACCTGGACGGACTCTCCAGAGCCGGCAGGGGGTGAAGCTGCAGGCGATGGCTAGACGGACTCTCCAGAGTTGCCAGCGGAAACAGATGGCAGCATGGAAGCTGCAGAGTGCTGGAGTGGCTCACCAGAGTCCCCAGTGGAGACAAGGAAGTGCCTGATCAGCTCTCCAGAGGCCCCAGTGAGAACAGACAGCTGGAGCAGCTCTCCAAAGCCCCCAGCGGGAACATACGCAGGGCCAGCAGGTGCAGAGACCCCTGGCTGAGGTGACACAGGGCCAGCAGGTGCAAAGAACCCTGGCTGGAGCGAAGCAGGGCCAGCAGATGCGGAGACCCCTGGCTGGAGTGAAGCAGGGACAGCAGGTGCGGAGACCCCTGGCTGGAGTGAAGCAGGGACAGCAGGCGTGAAGACCCCTGGCTGGACAGGTGGCTGAGCTAGCAACTGAGCTGGCGACTGAGCAAGTAACAGAGCTAATGACTGAGCAAGGGACAGAAGTAGTGGTTGTTGTAGTGGTGGATTAGCAGGTGGCTGAGCTAGTTCTCCTGAGACTCCAGAAAACGAGGGAAACTGCTGGACGGACTCTGCTGAGCCTCCAGCGAGGACAGGAAAGGGTACAGGTACCTGCCAGACACTAGCCGCTCCCACCCGAGGAGTAGGTACGGGTGCAGGAGTGAACTGGTTCACGGCCGCCCTCACCCTAGGAGCCAGGACAGGCACCAGCAACGGCAACGGCTGGGCAGCTGCTGTCCCCACCCGAGGAGCTGGTACGGGTGCAGGGGCTAGCAGAGCCTCAGCCAGCATGGAAACCGGAGCAGGGACCAACCGGGCCCTATCCCCCCCTCACCCGGGAAACTGATACGGGTGCAGGGGATGGCTGGACCACAGCCGCCCTGGGAACAGGAGCACAGAGAGGCAGAGGAGCTGGCTCAGAAAAAACGGACTTTGTGAAAATAGGTTTTACACCTTTCCCACCACGACTAGCAGTCTTTAAAGTTTGTGGTTGGGTTAACAAACTCGAGGTTGACAAACTCTGGGTTAACAAACTCAGGGTTGACAGTCTTTGACTCACTAGCATGGCTAACAGTCTTGAAAGTTTTTGAGGGGAGAATATTGTTCTTTATGTTTGTGAGTTCGGGAGGAGCGTAAGAAAAAAAAGTCATTTTCACCCACCACCGCAGGTTGCTCAGCTGAGACACTTCCTCCGGGAAGCGGGGACCTGCGGGCCGGGCAGCAAATCCTCCAACGGGCCAGGCAGCAAATCCTCCAGCAAATCCTCCGGTGGGCCGAGCAGCAAATCCTCCAGCAGGCGGGGCACTGGATCAAAGTGGGTTGTATGTGGCCCACAATGTAAAATGAGTTTGACATCCCTGATTTAGACATTTGAATCTAGTTTTTAAGTAAGGATGTCTCTGAGTGATAAATGTTTTACAAACATTTTAATTTTGCACACATATATGATAGCCTGTGGTATATAACCACATAACTATTCAATACATTTTTAAAGCTACAAAACACAAAACAGCCAACAAAACGGAGACCGTTCAGCTTCAAAGCAAAAGTAGTCTCTCAGCCCATCAGCCAACACTTTTCAGAAGGCGACACTTTCGATCTGAAGGCAAGTGGTCTCCCTTTCCAGTTTGTGTTGCACTTTTCACAGTTTCACAGGGAGAGTAGCAGAGTTGTTGGGGAGTGTTTGTAGACACGTTATCGTCTTCTGTGCAAAACCTGGGTGACTGCAGCAATCTGCTAGCGACCAAAGTAATGTCAAGGAGGCTTTATGTATACCTCTTTGCGACCAATTTCAACTTGCAACTGGCATCTGGCAACCATTGTCAGCCAGGCTGGGAATATAGATTTATCCATCAGCTGAATGAGTGGGGCCTTATTAGTTTACCGTGAGGCTCAGGTGATAGAGCAGGTCATCTACCAATTGTAATGGCGATGGATCCAACTCTGACCTAGTCCAGATGTTGAGGTGTTGCCTATCAAATGCACTTGATTTAACAAATCATCAGCAACTATGAGAGCTCTATAAAAGCTGAAGTTTTGGCAGCATTCAGCTGCATGCTAACACAATGTTAACACAATGCCACAATATTCCCAGGAGTGGACATTCCAGCAAAACTCACCCCAAGGTCAAACCATGCAATGCTTAGGGAAATTCCACAAAACCCAAGAGTGACAGCTGAGACTCTACAGGCCACAAAAAAGGACTTTAAAAGTTGAAGTTTATGACAGCACAATTAGAAAAAGACTGAACAAGTATGGTGTTTTGTTTGGAAGTTTGAAAGCGCTACCAAGAGAAACGTTTCTTCTCTCTCTAAAAAACACAAAACAAAACATAGCAACACAGCTTAGATTTGCAAGGTTGTACCTAAACAAATCCCAGCAGTTCCCCAGGCCTACAGTTTGGGGAAGTTATACCATAGGCCATATGTCTGTGAAGGTTCTCAGTCATCCAGGTCATGGTAGAGCTTGGAAAGAAAAGCATCTGGACTTCTTTAAGTTTCTTGAAGACGTTTCACCTCTCATCCAAGAACTGAAGAAGCTTCTCGGATGAGAGGTGAAACGTCTGAACTGTCCATTGCTGAACTTTCATCCTCAGAGCAGTAGGTGGCGATGTTGTGCTATGAGACATAGCTCAACCAATGACTGTTAGCTCAACAGTCAGAACAGGGCTGCTTACATTGAACCAGTTATGATTTATATTATACTGGTCAAGTGTTTGCCCTCTATTGTGTAACAATCCTTTATTGTTAAGGAAATAGTAAAACAATAAACCTGGTTTGAAAACAGTTTTTTCTTTCTATGCAAAGATGTACAGTTTTATTTAAAGCCCAGAGGACACCTCTAAAAGCAATTGTTGCTATCCATCTGTTTTGGAGAGGCTATAGTGGCATTGAAGTCCATCACTCTACGTTGAAAGAGATTCTTCAGCAGTGGAAACATTCATGACTGCTGCCAATCTTCCTAGAAGTGGAAGTACCAGCAAGTTCACCTCAAGGTCAGACCATACCATGAAATAGCATAAAACCCCAAGAGCTACATTTGAGACTCTACAGACCTCAACTTCATGAGAGCACAATTAGAAAAAGACTGAACAACTATGGCTTGTTTGGAAGGGTTCTCAGGGGAAAGTCTCTGACCTCTAATAAAGAACATGGGAGCATGGCTTACGTTTGCAGTGTTGCATCTGAACCACGTTTGGACTTTTTGAACTATGTCCTTTGGAGAGATTATACTAAAGTGGGGATATAATGCACAGCACAAAGTTTGGGGAAAACCTAATACACTATCAGCACAAACACCTCGTACCAACTGTTAAGCATGGTGGTGGAGGAGTGAAGATTTGGGCTTTGATGTTGCAGGCACCAGACCTGGGAACCTTGCAGACACTGTATATGGTGACAATGATGCAAGCACGCCCACAAATTGACAACACGGTGGCCAAAAAAATAAAAGAATGAATGTGTTGCAATGCCCCAGTGGTGTGACCTTACGAAAGCTGTGCATAAACTAAATGCCCACAAACCTCAATGAACTTAAGCAACACTGCAAAGAAAAGTGTGCCAGAATTCCCCCCACAATGATGTGAATGACTGATAAAGCCATATATAAAACGATTACTTCAAGATATTGCTGCTAAAGTTAGTATTACAAGCTACTGAGTCATGTGAAGACTTTCACTTTCACATATGTGTAATGCTAATGATCCTTGAGTTTGATGAGTTCGTGTGAATTGTAGCCTCAATTTCCTGTTCTTAGCTGACAGGAGTGTCACCCGGTGTGGTCTTCTGCACCGGTAGCCCATCTGCTTCAAGGTTCGGTTTCAAGAGATGCTCTTCTGCATACCTTGGTTGTAACAAGTGGATTCTTTGAGTTACTGTTGTCTGCCCGTTCACCTCTGACCTCAGCTTGGCATCACCAAACCTCAGTAAACTGAAGCAACGCTGTAAGGAGTTGGCCGAAATTCCCCCAGAACGATCTGAGAGACAGATAAAATCATACAGAATATCATTATGTCATGTTATTGCTGCTAAAAGTGGTTCTGCACACTACTAAATTGTGTGAAAATGTTTCTTTTTTTCATGACTGCATAATGCAAATGATTCTCGAAAAAAAAAATAGTAATAATGAAAGGGAGATTCCACTACAATTGTGCTCAGGGCGGTGCCTATGTTGTATGTATTAGCAGGCTCTTCTTTGACCTGTAGGTACTGTTTATACATCCAGATTTGGGGTGAGGAAAAAATTGTGCACTATGCATGTCACTGTAATGGTGTGAATGTGTTTTCTTGAGGAATATTTGAATGATGCTAGTTTAAACCGAGCACTTTATAAGAAGTTTATGTATAAAATCATACCGTTAACATATCAACCATCACTATATTTTGGACCTAATTTTTTGTTTAACAGGAGATTGTGGTATACTGATGGTAAACATCGGACTCTATTCAGATACAGGCCACTTATATAGAGTACTAGCTACAGCCGCTCCAGTACGCTATGTTGGGTTTGCTTTTATTCTGCAAAGCTGGGAAAAACCACATAATTCCAGACATTTTTTTCTCTACTTTAACTTTCCCAACCTGTTTTTTTTTCTTTCCTTTTTTGAACGGCTCAACCTCAAATGTTTCCTCCACAGAGCCTAAGATATTTGTGCTTTAGTGACAAAAAGAATCAGCAGTAAGACATTAGCACTTTGAGATGGCATTAAATGCATATTTTGCATAAGTAACAACTACAGAAATGATGACGTGTTTTATTCCCTACATCTCACTTTTCAAAGCAAAAAAAAAAAAAAATCACAAAATCGGTGATTGATTTATAACAGTCTGTTTATTAAACAAGGTAAAGATACAAAGCTTTTTTTCCTTTTTTTTCCCTCTTTTTTTAAACACTGATAACCTTAGTTTAACTTCTCAGTCTTGGCTGTGCATATTTAGTTGTCTAGAAACTGTATATGAAACCACAATGCAAGACAGGAAAAAGTGTAATAAATCTACGCAATATCATTTCATAGAGAACATGGGTTAAACAGTTATACAGATTACAGCTCAGGAACTCCATGCGGAAGGAAAAAAAAATTAAAATGTTTACACGACTGAATACTGCAGAACACAATACAGAGTAATGAAAATGGGATGATAAAACAGTTAAGGCTTACATGTAAATAACTGATATAAAACATGAATATTAATAACATACAGGTAGACTAAAATAATTACAGTAAGCTCTTACATAAACCTTTACAAAAAAAAACAAAACATGTTTATGAAAACTTAAAAATAGGTACTATAAATGAGTAACATGTTTTACAGTACAGCAACATGTACATTTTCCCATTATCTCAAAAGAGAGAGAGCAAGTTGAAGAGGCAGGGTCTGTTGTTGGCGTAAATGTCTGTTTTCAGGCCAGTGGCTTGAGTAATAAGCTTTTATTCTTTTGAAAACATACTATATACTGTATATGTATTTTACATTATTCTCAGTTCCATCTCAAATGTAACGTCTAGCCGTAGCACCTTTTCTGAAGTGCCCTGAAGAATACAGGGTACCCTATTAGTACCATTCAGAGGTTACAGGTACAGTAAAAATACAACAAACAATACTGTGTACAATAAAAAGAATACTAAGGAGAGAGAGAGGGAGAGAGAAACGAAAACAAAAGGAGAAGATCCACCCCTGCGTAAACTCATAAAATAGGCCTATTGAATATGAATCATACTGCAGTTTATTCCAAGTAGGTAAAGCTTATTAGAGGCTAAAAAAAAAAGTTACTGGGTTGGAGTAGCTGTACAATAACTTCACATTTTGGTCCAATGGTTAGCTTTAAAATTTACTACTCAAGTAAAAATTAATTTAAGCTGAAGCATATTTTTAAAAAGTGGACTACGTAGAGTAGAGCTGGCACTGATACATGTGCAACATATACTTTTAATTCTTTGAAAGTATAAGTCAAAGCTTAATGGAGTAGGGAAAGCAGACAAACACTTTTACAAGATTTGCTTTCGCTTAAAACCTCACCAAGGTTCATATATGGCACAAACTACTGGAACGAGAGACACGCCAGAAAAAAAGCAGTGTTTTTTGATCATACGTTATGATCATAAAGGTGCCATAAAGGTGAACGTTAAATATGGAGTGAACATTTTTTGAAAATAATACCTAAATAAAAAAACCAACAACAAAAACCAAACAAAACTAAAAAAACCCCAAAAAACTTCCTTCCCTTCCATTGAGCTCTGCTTTGCCTCCTCAAGCCAATAATCCAACTTCTTAATACAATCATGAAATATTTCAATTGTCCTCTACCGATTGCTTTTCTTCAAATTTTGACGACCCTGTGTTTGCACAAAAAAAATTTTAAAAAACAGTTGAAAAAAAAAAAAGAGACTGTTTTTTGTACACAGTCAGTACTCTTAGCTGCCACGAGTAATGCCCTTTGGCATTTTCCATCCAACGAGATTGAAACAATTTGACCAAAACCACAAGGCCTAAAAGTGCTTTAAGATTATCTTTGGATGTCTCCAGAATACACCCAGCAAACTTTTTCTTTTTTTCCTGCTTTTTCAATTCTATATTCGGGCAAATATCATCTGGCACGTTTTGAAAACCCATTTCATGGAAGAGAATTTAAAAAAACAAAAACAAGACAACTAAAACATTTTTTTAATGGCCAATGCATCCGGCGGTTTACATGATGCTTACGAAAGTGCTTATTAAATCTGACGCAAGACATTCTTTGCCACTCGATCCCCTGGACAATATCTGGCTGTATTTTTACATTCACAAAATAACGCTGTGCTCCTTTATGACAGACGGCCTGTGTCGAGACAGATGGAGGCAGTCTGCTTACAAAATCTAACAGTGAATGCTCATGTCAGCTGTCATAATGCTAATGTAAGCCTTATGTAGATGGCCGTGGGTGCAGGGCCTCACAAGCTCCAGCTGAACGCTGACTCTGAATCTTGATGCTGAATGTTTACGGAGCTCAGATGAGGGAGATGCGTATGGGGATGTTGGGGGACTCTGTCCTCTGGGGCGACTGGTGACTCACCAGGTGCTCCACCACCGTGTGTTTGGACATGTGCTTCATAAGATAGGTCTCCTGCAAGAAGAAGAAACCACACCAAAGGACATAAAGATTACTGCTACAGTAATTTTAAAAGTGCTTCCACTCCAACCAGTTCAGCTGAAGTTGATATTTACAGTTGTGGTCAAAAGGATACACACACCCCACTAATATTTAATTAAATCTCCTGGTCAAGGAGCAAATTGCTCTTTGACCAGATCCTTTGGGTAGCTTTTGGCATAATGCTGGCTGAACATTTACACACTCAGAGTTCATTTAAATGAGTTGGTTTCCTGGCACAAGCCCAGCATTTCAGCATAGTCCACAGATTTTCAATAGGGTTGAGGTAAGGGCTTTGGGAACGCCATTCCAGAGGCTTAATGGGCCAATTCTAACCAAATGCCGTCCAGAATCATCATTTGAAACAATTGTACATAAGTACAAATAATTTGGCTCTGTCACTACCTTGCCAAGGTCTGGAAGAAGACCCAAATGGGCAGATGAAATTGTCTAGGGTGTTCAAGAACAAGACAGGAACCACCAAGGCTCAAGCCTGCCATGAACTGGAAACTGCTGGAACATCAGCATCACTGTTCACAATGAAGCAAGGTTTACTTCTCCTTGGACTGAGAGGGTGCTGACCAAGAATGAAGCTCCTTCTTTAAAATTGATGCCTTCAAGCTCAACTAAAATTTGCAGCTCTCCACATGGATGAGCCAAATGCCATCTGGAGAAAACGTGGTCAACAATGATTGAACTATCTGGGCACAATGACATGAGGGATGTGTGGAAGAGTTAAGGTGAGGCTTTTAAACCTAAGAACAGTGTGCCAGCTGTCAAGCATGGTGGTGGTAGCATCATGCTCTGGGGCTGTTTTGCTGCCAGTGGTACTTGTACAATGCACAAAGTGTATGGAATAATGAAGAAAAAATACCTCCAAATTCTTCAACTCAACCTCAAATCAACAGCTAGATGCTTGAAACGTGGACACAATCGGGTGTTCCAATAGGACAATGATCCCAAACATACATCAAAGCTGGTTTTGGAATGGATAAAACCTCGACCTTAAGCCTATTGAAAATCTGTGTACTATGCTTAAAACAAATAAAACTAAACAAACAAACTGACACTTTGCCACTTGCTGCTGATATTTTATTCTTAATTCTTAATTATTTGTACCAGCTTGTTATTTTTTTTCTTATTTGTATTTAAGGTTAACTGGTGTGCTGCTGGAACCATAATTTCCCAAAGGGGACCTCCCCAATGGATTAATAAAGTTCTCTTCTCTTCTCTTCTAAAAGACAGGTCTGTACCAGGAAACCAACAAATTCTTGCTTTTAAAAGTCGTTAAAGATATATGCTGCACAATTCCACCCTGGAGAAGAAAACTTCTGACCACAACTTTATGTTTGCCCAGATTCTCTTAAGATAGCTAGTAAAGGACATCAAAGATCAGTGTCGCCATTTCAACACCCAGTCAAACTTGAAATATAATCACAAGCTCTAGGCTGTTGGTCAGGATGTAGAGCAGGTTATCTTCCAATCGGAAGGTCAATGGTTCAGTCCCCAGCTCATTCAATTTGCATGTCAAAGTATCCTTGGGTAAAATACCGAACCCTGAATTCCCCTTGATATATTCGTGTGAGTACGTGTCAATGTTAGACAACGGGCTTAGGCACACAATAAAACACTGTATGATTGGGTGAATGACACCTGTAGTAAAGAGTGCTCAAAAAGAGTAGAAAAGCACTATATACCAGTCAATTTACTTGTTCCTACAGTTGAGTGTTCAGAGGAAAGGATATGTCATCATAGTATCCTATATGTGAATTACATTTTTATCAGAATTAGTCAATGAATTTATGAGTTATGGCTGTGACCTTGACCTCTGAGTACCAAAATGTAATCTTTTAGTCTTATTTGGGCCAAGTATCATGTCCGAGTCCACAGCAGAGTAATTTTCCTGACGTCTTTGAATGCCTAGAGGTTCATCAGTTCTTAAAGGCAAAACAAAACTAATCAAAGCATAATACAGCTTGAGGGACATTCGCTGATGCTTTCATTTACTAGAATTCAAAGTGAAAAGTAAAACTGCCATGGATTTATGTAAAGGTAAGAACAATACAAGATAAAAATAAAACTTTGATACCAATAACAAATATCACACAGAAAACGTCAGCCCAATGAACTATGGTTTAGAGGAACTGGAGGGATGTGCATTGAGGAGTAGATATAAATACACATATTTATATTAATCAGTAATCAATAATGCTTCTGGACCTCGGTTGTAGCTTAAACATGTTCTTTTAGTTGTTTTTAAAAATTTGAACGGAAGGAAGGACACACTAAGGTGTTAAATATCACAAACAGGAAAGAATCTGACTTCTAGTCCAAAAGAGAAAAAAATATTATCAAATGTCATCGACATAAGCAGTCTGCCTAAAAACAGATGTGGAAAACCTGACATAGTGAGGTTGTGGTTTACTTACTGAGGTGTAAGCCCGGCCACACATGCTACAGCAGTAGGCCTTAGCGTTTTTGATGGCATGCGCTGACAAGTGGATCTGCAACGATGCAGAGTCTGAGTAGGCACGGTAGCAGTTGGGACATTTATACGGCTTGTCTTTATTGTGCTGCCTCTGGTGAGACTGTGGGGGAGAGAAAACACAGACAGAGGTTGTAGAGAAGTCCACGTAATTTGAACATTTGCAGCTTTGCATCTGAACCTTTTAATCACGGTCAGTTCACAAGAAGAATCTCTGACTGACCTGGAGATTAGACAGCTGGGTAAAAGCCTTTTCGCATCCAGGGTGGGCGCATTTATAAGGCCTATCGCCGGTGTGGATTCTGCAGCAAGAGAAGCAGACGGGAAAATGTTTTTATGACAGACGCCACTGCAAGAGAACTCCTGCAAAGAAACATCAAAGTATAGTCAAAGCAGCAGATTTTCACTGGACATTTAAGTCACCGTCATGGCTTATATGTAAAACATAAAGAGAATTCCAGCAAGGAGAAAACAAATATAGCTGTGAAGGGGACGACAGGTATTCAGGTAAATCCTAAACATTAAATATTAGTAATGTGTGACCACCAATCAGATTTGAGATGGGCAACAGTAAAAGCCACAGAGGCAGCTGAGATCAGCTTAATTTCTCACGTCTCGTGTTCACAGTTTGACCAACCTGGTATGCTGCTGCAGGTGTGACAGCTGACGGAACGAGTTCTCGCAGTAGGAGCAGTGGTAGGGTTTGATCCCCAGGTGAATGCGCAAGTGCTGGGACAGGTAAGAGGCGTTGGCGAACGTCTTGGAGCAGTGGGGACACTTGTGCGGTTTAGCCTCTGTGTGGGACTTGGAATGAATCTGCATCTCTGACTTGGTTAAAAAGGTGAGTGGGCAGACTTTGCATCTTGGGGACAAGAAGAGAAAAAAAAAAGATCAGATCAAAAAAATTTTGAGAGATTAAAATCCGCCTGCCTGCAACTAAATAGAAAACGTAGCATAACATCAGTTTTTTCCCCCCACCCCAATACGCAGGCCACTTCAGGAATTTTCACGACAATTTAAGCAAATCATGACCAAGTCTTAATCACACTTTATGTCAAAGGTAGCATCAAAAACTGAAAATCAACTATAGCTGATTAACTAAGAAGTAACACATGATCTTAAATACAGCTCTTTTCAAAACTCCAACAACAGCAGCATTGCTAACCTCACAATTTAAGAAAAGCCACTTTCGACTGCTCCCTTATTCACAAAGAATTCCCACAGCAGGTACCTCTGCGTATCTGATTTAGCTGATTTTTTTACTCTGAATAACCTTCATGATGTAACCTCCAAAAGAGTGTTTGAGGTGAGTGTGTAAACTACTACACTACGGAGCCACTAGCTTCATTATCTAAAACTTCTAGCTCACTGACTCAAATGTTTTCTCATTGGTGTGTTTTTTTCCACAGTAAAGTAAAAAATGAGCTTTTAAGTCTTTGTCATAATAACTTAAAATCTTAAACACTAATGAGAAATCACAGAGTCTGTCATTTGGCTTTATTACAGCCTCTGGAAAGTCCTGATCATCATGAAAAACTAAAATAATCACGTGTTTTCCCAGGTAACAAGAGGAGGTAAATATTAACTGACAATTTATTGGCAATTTCGGCATTGCTACATTTGTCCAGTGATCTTTCTACAAGCTTTCTCCAACCATCAGTCTCTGTTCTTTAAATATCATGGGAGGTTTTTTTCTCCACCTTGCCTTTCTGACCTGCTATTACACAACCCTCCTCTCCTCCCCAAGACCAACTCATCCTCCTGGATGTTCTGGGAGGGTCAACCCAAGTTCAAATCTTCCATCCATTAGCTTTACTTCATTACAACCAGTGCTCAGACTCTGTGGGGTTCAGTCCTTTGGAGTGTACTTGAGCAACCTTTTTTTTTTTTTTAGTAAGCTTTTGTCTATTCAGGAGAAAGCTGTGCTCATATTAAAGCCTCAATATAGAGCGCTTCTCTTATTCTCAAAGTTGTCTCAGGCAATTACCTATCAGTGCTTGCAGACCTCATAAACCTGTGAACTTACTTTGCAAGATCAGCACAGAAAAACACCTGAAAACAATAGGAGCTGCTTTCTGAATCCAACCTGTAGGTTTTGCCCTCTTTGGGTGCAACAGTGACACATCCTTGATCAGCCAGGATGGGGTAGGGCACCACCAGCAGAGGACCAGATGTGTTTTCGGCTTTGATCTTCTTTCTTCCCCGAGGTGCCTTTGGCGGGGGGCCCAACAGTCCTGCCAGGCCTCCGGCCTTCATGTGGTCAATGCCAGGGCCACTAGCCAGTCCAGAGATGATGTTCACAGAGGGGGCGCCACCCAGGCGGTTCTGGCTGCTGGAGGTCGGAGTCGTCGGGGTCAGGGCCTCTGAGGTGCTGTGGCTGTCGGGTCGAGATGAGGGGGCCAGACCTGAGAAGGTTGGAATAAGAACTGCATTAGCAGGTATGACTAATACAACACCACACTCTTAAGAACCACACCAGTGTACCACACAGTAAACATCGTGAGTGTGTGAGTCAATTCTTCATGACAGTTTTCTTTATATTATCACACTTCTCTCAATTTAACACCAAAGGCTGGCTGCCTTGCTGCATTTCTCCTACAGGCTGCACAGATGGCGTGACTGCTGTACCTGAGCGATGGTTGACCCGGCCAGTTTGCTCGCTGAGCTGTCTCATATGCCAGTCTTCCCATAATCCTTTGGCCTTGACCGCTGACTTGTCATCCATATTTCCATCTGGAAGTTATAAGGTGATGGTGTGTCAGTCAGTAAACTGTCTCCTAATCCGCACAGGCCTGATTCTATGCTACGTCTACGAATTCATTACATCAACTATCAGCCTGCAAAACTGGAGAATCTCATTAAAAATGTTTTGATCTAAGAAAACCAAGCCTAGGCCGATTATTACAGCAATAACTTCATGTTAATTAAGGTTACTCTAGGGCTGGGTATCATTTTAAACTGTTTCCACATTTCTGTAAATAAGATTAGTTTGCAACTGTGGGTTTTGGAGTAGGTGTGCAGGCATCATTCACTTTTCATTATGGATTTTTATTTAGCCTCCACCTTCACAATGTGTATATTATCACACCCCTTCCTTAAACTCACCAGGCCACCATGCCAGTTTGAGACAGGTTGGCAACACTTGGACATATTTAACACTATTTCAGAAAAACGTACCCGGTCCAGAACTGGAGGCGGGACGAGCGTGCAGCGCGATGTCTGGCTGTCCAGAGCCCTGCGGCTGTGGGTGGTGGCCTGGAACCTGCTGTGGCTGAGGCTTTGGAACCTGCATACTGTGCTGAGCGCTACCGTCCGGGGACGAGGTGGGAACCAGCAGAGGCTGCTGAGAAGGGGTGGAGGTAGGTGGCAGGTGCAGGGGTCGAATCTTCTCAGCCATCAGCTGCTCCTTGATCTTGTTAATGAGGACCAGGTTATCCAGCTGAAAGGGTTAACGGGTCATGCTCAACAGAAAACAGCCACCGTGTGTGAATGTCATTCATGCCATCAAAACATATCGCAGGACAGAAAACACTGATCAGCACATAGTTAGTTTTTACCTACGACAGAGATGGGCTAATGTACTTCCCACCAAACGCTTTAATCCAGCCCTCATGGGGGAGGAGCATCAATTCTGGACATTCACTGTATTTTGCAGCACAAAGCACTGCGTTTGTAATGTTGTTAAGACTGGTTTGTTTCCTAAAAGTGGTCGTCTGAACTAGTAACTTCATCCAAGCTGAGGGGCTTAAGAGTCATACTGATGACTTTGAGTTATAACAGCAGTATTCCTTTGTAACAACAGCGGACCGACTAAATGTAGAAATACAGACACATTTTTAAAATTGCACTTGTTTGTCCTCAACGTATCTCAGAGTTTTTGCCATCTAGTTTGTAATGCAAACATTTTCAGGAAGCACTTGCGCTTCTTTTCTTTCTTTTCTCTGGTCCGCTTGAGTTCAATTTGCGCTGTGGCCTGCGAACTGCAAGGAGTCTGAGGCACCCCCCTTATCTGCGAGAACAAACTGTGAGTGGTTCTCAGCGTAACAGTGATGGACTCGTGCTGAAAGGCTGAAAAGACATTCACACATGGAAACAAATGACAGTGGAAGGTGGAAACATCACAATAATTACATGCTGAGCAGACTTACCTGGCCTGGCATGGACGGAGGCGGCGGCCAGAAGTATGGGTTGTTAAACCGAGGCTCTGCCATCCTGAAGTGTGTGACATTTATTTTAGTCGCTTTTCAAAGATGCACATAATGAAGTGCTCCCTTATCACAGAGCACTGTTGTTAAAACTGCATGCGGAGTAAGTTAATGCTTACAAACAGGCAGGCTTAAACTGCGAAGCTGAAAAATCTGACACCTTAACCACATGCTGCATGTGGCCAGTTTCGCATATCATGCTTGAGTATTCTTTCAGGCCTTGTGCTGATCACATTCGTATCCACCTAGCTCTGCATCCACTTTGATGTCACTTTAAGGTGTCAAGAACCATTTCTGGCGCTCAGTTAGCGCCACGTATCAGCTGTTTAGACGGTTAAAGTTGCAGAGCATTTGCTGAATTTACTTCTCCGGACTGTTTGCACCACCGACACAAGTGTAGTAAGCATTAAATGAGTGGCTTCTAAAGCTGCTGCTATTGATGAATAAGTGCACTTTGTTTGATTGTTGTGATTGTTTGGAAAAAAAAAACAACCCAAAACTGTGGGGAACATTGAATGACCCTCATGTTAAGTTAAGATGTGTAACAGCTGATCTTGAAACGTTTTAATATAAAACACTTTCACACTGTCACCTCATCTTCCTCTGGATGAGTCTGATAATGACCGCTAGTGCTGTGCAATACTAAAAATGTTGGTACTGATCCGATACCAAGCAAATACAGGGCCGGTATTGCCAATACCAATACAGATACTTATTCTTTTAACCTATAAAAACAGCTTATGCAGGGGAGAGCAATGTGCCATGATTTATGAGATGAATCATTACTAATGATCATCTAAAGTGCTTTGGGTCGATTTCTGTTGTTTAAATGTGCTACAGCCTATAAATAGTTAACAGAAAAAGGTTCAGACATTTTTCATAGAATATGTATTAAGTATACTTTTTCATTTCCAAAATTTCCATTATTTGACACAATGCAGTGGGCTACATTCTAAACTTAGAGGATAGAAATAAAGTATCGATCACATGGCTCTAGTATCGATCCTATACCAGCGTTGGTATCGATACTATCAATATTTGATCGATTTGCCCACCTTTAAGACAGGCTTTAAAAGGCACGGGGAAAGTGTGGAATCTAGTATAGGGCTTTTAGTTTGTTGAAAAATAAAATAAAAGCTTTAAGATGAATGATAACCAAGTTAAATTAAAAATGTAAATAAGATTTTTTTTAATCTAACAGTATAAAAACTCGCTAGATGTCAGCTCACGCTTAGAAGTCGGTGTGTGTAAATCAGGCCTACAGAGTAAAAGTGACACAAATCCACGCAGCTGTGCCATCTAAATGCCACCTACAATATGCCTTCACTTCTAAAAAAAAAAAAAAAAAACCCACATCAGCATGATCCTGCGCCGTTTAGCTCGGGCTTCATGCCCCTCTGCTCCTTTTGTCTGAATTCCTGCAAATAAGTGGACGTCGGTTTTGCAATTTTTCACAAAAAAACGCCGTGAAAAAACAAAACAAAACAAAACTTGAACTTCTTTGACTTTTTCGGACATGTCGGCTGTCTGGGAGCAGCTCCGGACTCGCACCGATGGAGGATTGTCCGGATCGATCCTCCCCGGTGCGACTCGACACATTCTCAGACAGTTTTCTTAAAACATTTCCAGACAAAAGAGAAACAAAAATGGCAGCCTTATTTTTATAAGGCGGGACGCCATATTCTGCAGACCCCAAAATTTTTAGGAGCATGAACATGTTGTCGTGTGGCGGGTGTTTGGAATGAGGAGCGGCCGGAGACCAACACAAAGGTGTGTTTATCATGTCGGAGGCATGAATGATTGTTTACGGCGAATTGCAGGTTTGAATAGCCCGGCCTCCCCACCTCTT
Organism: Tylochromis polylepis; assembly: GCA_015107715.1. Lineage (NCBI taxonomy): Eukaryota > Metazoa > Chordata > Actinopteri > Cichliformes > Cichlidae > Tylochromis > Tylochromis polylepis. The sequence continues at coordinate 33,916 of VVHJ01033114.1, read as the reverse complement.
AAAAAAACTGACACTTCCTACAACAACCATGCCCTGCAAGGAGGAAAAAAAAACCCACACACACACACACACACACAGAGCACGGAAACGGACAAGCTTGATTCATCAGTGCCGATTAAAAAATAACCGTAGCGATGCGTTAAGGTCAAAATCGGAGCCGGTGCACAACGCCTCATCTCCCGACAGACTCTGTGCCATCTTAAGCAAATTTCACTTTTTTTAGGGCTGCTTTTTTTCTACATTCTGTAACTTTTGGACGAATCAAAGCGGAGAAATTGCATTTTCGTGCTAATGCACGCACCGAGAGGCTACCGCTCATTAGAGAAATGCACAGCAACGGAAACATGTAAAGACATGCACAAATACCTTGTGTCCTGATTGCAGATATTGTCTTGCGAGTACAGCTATAATATAAAAGGTTGATGTTCTTTCTGCCTCCGGTCGGACCACCGCTTCCGGGTCGCTTTGTTCACTTCTGGGTGCTGCTGCTGCTGCAAGGCTCAGCACAGTGCAGTCGAGAGGGGAAATATTGTGCTAAATGTTGCTTTTGTATTTTCATACCACGACCCACTTTATTCGCGTTTAACAGCATCTCAGCAGGAGCTACGTCAACGCAAGCAGGGCCGATACATGCATTAATAAATTTTCAGAATGCACACATTACCGGTGCTGTCATCATGTGGTGAGACGACGAGCAGTTTTTCTCTGATGCCATTTCTTAGAAAAAAAAAAAGAAAGCAGTCATATTTGCTGCCCTGTCTGAACTGTTATAATGGGCGGTTCACCCAAAGCACCTTAAGCAAAACAGTGAAAAAGGAAAAGACTGTTTAAAAAAATCCACTGTGAGAAAATACACAAAGACAAAAAAAATACAAATGATATCTTTAAAAATGCACTTCTTTGCTACTACAGTGAAATACAGTTAGCCAGATAATCCTATATCGCCAAGCTAGTTAGTAATCATTTTTTCTCATCCAACTGTGTAATATTTACAAAATCAAAAAACAACCTAATGTAACAAATTTGCTACTTTCTTCCACAGTAAAATTTCTAATATTACAGGTAATAGGGTATTAGTTAATAGCATATTAACTTGCTTTTGTAGTGTGGTTTACGGCATTTAATTTTATCATTTACTTTATTCTGACTTGTGTACAGGGCTTTGTTACCACTTGTCTGTGAGAGGCACTGTAAATAAACACTACTTACTTACTTACTCTTGTAGTAAATAAGTAAGTAAGGTACCAACGAGTACCAGTCTGGTTTCAGAACCCATGATAGAATGGAAATGGCTCTTACTAAAGTCATCGATGACCTAAAAACCAACAGTGATTCACAGAGCGTTTCAGTCTTAGACCTCACTGCTTCCTTCGACACTGCTGATGGTAACATTTTCATTCAAAGCCTTTATGATTCAGTTGGTTTATCAGGTCAGGTTCTCATCATACCCAAAGTGTGGAAGTTTTAATGTTTTAGTTGGTAGTTTTAAATCTGCAGAAACAAAAATTCAATTAGGGGTTCCTCAAGGGGTTGTCCTCGGTCCATTACTCTTTAACCTTTGCATGCCTCTGCTTGGTGTTATCATAATGAAGATGAAACACAGTTTTAACTGTCATTTTCATCTGATGAGCTAACCTCTATTTAGAATTTAATAAGCTGCACTGATGACATTAACTGCTGAATTTTTAGAACTGAACAGAGACAAGATGAAAATATTTCTTGTTGGTCCAAAAAGTCAGAGACAGAAAATTTGGTTCATATTTATCACACATGAAAGCAAGTCGGTAATTAATATGATAAACTAATTAATATGATAATCATATTAATGAGGTCACCAGAGCTGCTTCAGCATATGTCATGTCAGGGATGTTTTCTGAAGTCAGCAAGTCAAGTTAGGTTGCTTTTCACAGCAATACAGCTTCCTGGTAGAGTCTTTTTGAATCCTCTAATCTGTATCAGCATTTAACTGATCACATTTCTACATAAACTGGGAATTTTATGTATTACTGTGCATTGCTCTGGCTAAAACTTTAAGGCAGACATCCAGGCCACCCTTGTCCACATCAGTATTGCAGAAATTCTGTGGTGTTATAATGTTATTGTGAGGGAGTATGCATGTAAGGGGCTAATGTTTACGTGATGTCACTTTCCTGTTTCTTGCACCACTTCTCTGGAGATTCCAAAGAAGTGAAACCCTGACACACGATCGCACGCTCACAAACAAAGCCTTCCTTAAATGTTTCATTTGAGCCAGCTTTAAAGGAAATCTGTATATCAGTTGAAGTGAGAATTCTTCCTGCTGGTGTCCACTTTGGGTGAGAACTACGTTTCCGTTTCAAACTGAATGAGGGAATTCCAGTGAAACTTGGTTAGTTAATTTCCACACTGTCTGCTCTCACAACATGGACCTTGTCTTGGTAAGTTTTTATTTTTTTTTATTGATTATCTGAATGATATGTACTTTATTAAAAGGGTACTTTGATGTAAAGTGAAATGATTTCTGCTGTTTAACAAATTTATTAGACCAACTGTCAAGAAAACAGAAAATAGATCTGTCAAAATTGTAAATCAGCCAGCCCTGTTATAAACTGTCCTCTTTTCTGCGGGGCCCGATTGTGATTCATTTTACTTAACACCTTTCTCTTTCTTCTGTATTATGATTTGTTCATTGACTCTGTAAGGAGAGCAGTTTTGTCTAATTATGCTTCGAAAGAGGTTTCCGAAATGCTTTCCTGGATGTGACAGATTCTATGCTCCCAAATCTCTGATGGTCACATTTAAGAAAGTACGGGGGAAAAAAGCAAACTTCATCTCATATGTTCTGTCTGGAGGATGACTTAAATGGCTAATACCTTTAGCTTCACTACAGTTTTCTTTCCCAGCTCTGATTTATGTGGTATTTTGATGCATTTTTATATGTTTATGATGATACTCTTGCTGTCTCTTTGTGGCTGTTTTAATTTAAAAAAAAAATGTCAGTCCTGCTTCCTTAATATATTACCTCAGATCTTCAGACCTCATTCTTTGTTTCAGGTCTTCCCACTGATACTTGCACTGATTTCCTGTGGACATAGTCACACTGAGGGGGCAGAACAAAGTAATGGTTCATGTTACAATTTGTGCCCAGCTGGTAAGATATAATGAGGAACATTATTGTCAGTTATTGGTATAAAGTCATTGTGGAAGTATCACAGTGACTTTCCCCTTTTTCTCTCTTTTTCAGGATATCATAAAGCTGGTAACTGTGATGATCAATTTAAAAAGTACAAATGCAAGAAATGCGAGGATGGCTTCTACACAGACATAGAAAACTTCATAGAGAGATGTCATAGGTGTGACTTATGTAATCGTAAGTATCCTGCCCAGTTTCAGTTTAGTGTTACACATGTTTTCAGCTTGTGCGATAAAGTTTTACAGGGATTCAAGTTAAATTGGACTGAAATAAAACAGTAGACTGATATTTTCTGGCTATTTCATCATATAAAAGACAATGCTCTTCTTTGCTACATCATAGATCTCTTTTTAATGATGAGCATATTCTAATAATAAATGATCTCATATTTCTGTTAAACCAGTTTGATACAGTGGAATGAAATAAATATTTAGCATGGGAAATCTTAATATAATAGTAATTGTATTTCACTAATAACATCAGTACCAGTTTGTGTATTCACTTTGGTTGGAGACTTGCACTGTAACGACAACACGTGAATTTGTGTCCTTACCAGTTTGAACTCTCTGTTAACTTATTGATTCCTTCTATTTCCACCTCAATGACGTTTCACATAAATACTGAAGCAGAACTTAGAAAATCAGTTTATGTGCTAATTGATGAAAAGAATTTGACAGTAGAAAACAACACGTGGTCCCATGGCCTTATCGGGACTGTGTTTTTCAGTTATTTGGACTGAGATGGAAACACTGTATTTTGCTTTCCCCCCAGATGATGAGATGGTGATAGAGCACTGCACCTTTAATAAGAGCACAGTGTGTGGCTGCAAAGAGGGATACTACAATTTAGGATCTGAAAATCCACGGCAATGTGTGAAATGTTCCTGCACAGAGTGTCAAAGTAAGTAACCTCAAAGGATTTTAAAGCATTAGATTGATATTCACAGCAGCCAAACTGATTCATTTTCTAATATAATAACAATCTCACTTTTAAATACATACATTCACAGTCACTCTTATGATCCTTTCAGAGAATGCTGACTACAAAGCGAAGTGCCAACCCCCCCAGAGGTAGAAGACTTTACAATGTAACAGAAAATAAACAAAAAAACATATAAAATGTGCTTAAATTTTGGTTGCGACAGACTGACAAGAGCACACAGAACTGCAAATGAAAGTGGCAATGATATGAAATACATATACTTACTGTGGTGATAGCTTACACTGTATTGTATATGAATACTGTGTACAGGTATACACAATTGCAGTGTTTGTTCAGTGATGTTTGTGCATTTAATGTGTATCACCTTCTCGTGATGTCTGGAGGGCCGCTAACTTACTCAAGATAAATGGCAACTATTTGTCAGTGCTAACTAAAATGTGATCTACAATATGTTTGTGGTTGAGTTAAACATGGCCTGATTTCAGCAGGGGATGTGTTGGCTTTTTGTTAGAAGGGAGGAAACATGGTTGCAAATATCTCTTCCCCTCCCATATTTCCTGTGGTTTGACTGAGGCCCTGACTACCTGTGCTTAAACAACATGCCTGCAGATCACAAAAGTCCTGATAACTGGCAGGTTAGGGTTGCTTTTCAAGCACAGTTCTCCTGTTTTATACATTTGTATTAAAGAATAGACAGAGCCCCTGGACATCCATGTTTACCTTTCTATAACCATTTCTTCTGATCATTGTGCCATAATGTCTTTTTTAAATTTTTTATGCGGGACCGTCCTTTGTCCCCGATGTCCCACATTTTGAGTGACTCTGCAGGATTTGCACTGGCTTTTACTCAGTTTGTGTGAAGAAAGCAGGGAATGCTTTTTAATATTTTCAGATTTCATTTTTCAGTGGAGGTCAGCCTGTCTAATGCCCCATCAGGGAAAGATGTCACCAAAAAGTCACAAGGCATCCAGCTTTTAGTGGAAAAGACTGAAACAACCACAAAGAAAATGAAGGGGCAGTTTATTTCACTTTGCGTTTTTGTCTCTTTGGATAAAATTATCTTTCAGGTTCACACTAGGAAAAATATAGCATGAAATGACACAGTATATATGTGTCATAATTGGCTAACAAAATGATAGAATTGTCAGATAGAGCTAAAAAACAAACAAAAAAAACCCCACTCAAAACTCAATGGGTTCGCCAGTTGAAATAACTTAAAGAAAATATGTGGTTGCATAAGGACTATCACATAACTTCACCTTCCCTTTATCCTTACATTTACTTCAAAAGACAGTTGGAGAATTTACTTTTAAATTTCATTAATTTGGCCTTTACATTATAAATTAAAATCTGGTAACCTGTTGTTGGATATGAAAATTTCTGACTACCTCAAAAGATTGCTAACATGTCCTACGGTGTCACACACAAATATTTTTGTTTTCCTCGAACTGGGGTCTGATCGGCCTAGATACAAAATGTTTGAATGGTTTTTCACTGCCGCTAGGAACCATCAACCTTCAAAGTTTGGAAAAATTAAGTGGAAAAATCTTTGAATTTTCTTCTTTTTCTGTCTCCCTATAAGTCACTGCAAGCAAGCACACAGAGGAGAACTTAAACTCACAGACTGACTTTTGCAGATATCATATTCATTTGAATTATGCAGTCTGAATCTGAACCTCGATAATAACTTCTGATTAATTTTGGAATGCATTTTTACACACGATAGGAGCAATAACTGTTTGTATTGGTGCTTCATTAGCTTTTAATGTCAGGATAAATATGTGTTGTCAGATTTTGTCTGTACTGTTTTTTTTATTTATTAGTTATACGACAAAGAGTACTATAGCTTGGACAAATCCATCTACAACCCCATCTGTGTCTACAACCACAGTGACAAACACAAGTAAGTGAATCTTCCACGGTTATCTTTAATTATGTATGTCAGTTTGTCTGATTGATGTTTTCTGAAGGTTAGGAGAGGTAGCAAAACAATGACCCCTAAGCATTCAAGTAGATCTGTAGGAAAAGGAGATTTGAAAACTAGATGTGATACTTTGGGTCTACTTTTCAAGCTTTTTGGGCCAGACATCCCAAGAATATTGCTGAGATAAAGCGGCTCTCTTTAAAAGAAGGGCAAAAATTCCTCCTGACCGTGCTGCACATTTGATCTGCAACTACTTAAAAAAGCACGACTGAGGCTCTCAGAGCCAGATTACTAAATGCACCAGCACCAAGAATAATAAACTGGTGTGTTTAATTAACACATAAAAGTTTAAAATTGTATTTTTCTTAAAGTATGTTAATGCAATCACATTGTGTTGTCTATCCTTTTATACCAGAAGATCACATCACATTATATAACCCACTAATGTTGAAAAGTAATTCCAAACTTGCTTTTTTTTATTTCATTGTACGACAGCATTTATGTCTACAACTGTTACACCAGCTTCAACTTCAGCTCCCATGCCACGCGAAGGTCGAGTTTCAACATCCAAGGCGTTCACGAAAACACCAAATCCTCAAATAATACAAATTTCACCTACCTGTTAGTGCTCATTTTATATTTTAACAAGACATTTGATAGAATAACTTTACTGCCCTTGGTTTTGTAGTTTAGTTTTATGATGTACCACACTTGCTAAGGACATTTTAGCAGGTTTAGCAGCCTCTGATTGTTATCCAGTTTACATGGAGGATAAAGACAGAATAACCTTATGTCAGAACTGATTGATGTGGAGTGTGTCTTTGTGTCCACAGCGAAAAAGGCAGCAGTTTTTCTTGCAGTGGTGAGCTTTGTGTTGGTCTCATGGCTCCTGCTGATCTTCATCATGAAGATATTGAAACACAAAGACAGTTCTTCTTGCTGGAGCAGGAGGAAAGATGCTGAAGTCTCCCAGAATGGTAATCTGCAGTAAATAAATCCAACCAAGTACCTGTGCATTGTATTTGAGTACACGTACTCAGTTACCTATACTGTTTCTGGCATTTCCCACTTGAGACGCTGAAAGAAGAGATCATGCCCCAACACCCCTCAAATTATATATATAATTAACAATCAAAAAAGGATCCAAATCAGACTTTACTAGAACAAAGATCATGTAATAGCATCAGCAAACCTTTGCCTGTTTATTTTCAATGTTTTCACATTAGCTTCACTTCATATTTCATACTGATCTGAGCTACTTTTACTTTTGTCAGTCCTTTTTTTCTATTACCTTAATTGTAATTTGTTCAACGCAGGGTTTTTTGTTTGTTTGTTTTTTTACTATTTTTCAAGTGTTTTGAATTAAATAATTGCTTTTACTCATCAGAGTATGTTTTCTACAACTACCACTGAACATTAATCTACAGTACATAGAGTGAACAGTACAGGCACTTAGCGGTTTGGTAGATATTGACGGGAGACATTCATGTAGTTTTCCTATGGCTAATATCAAATCCCTGGCTTATCAAAGCTTCAGTATTTAAGTAAGTAATTAAGTAAAATAAAGTACTTCACTTTACATTCCTTGACCTTTGGGAAGTTAAGATACTACGATACCTCGCAAACAAAGACAGATTTTCTCATGTTACTCCTCACACTGTGAAATGTACAACCCAGTTGTGTATTTAATAGAAATATATCCATATTTTGTTCTGTTTTAAAAATGTGACTTAGTGACTGAACATGTCTTGACTAACAAGCAGGAAACTCATTGATAATATCTCCTTTCCTTTTTAACAGAACAACCCAGTCATCAAGGCAGTAACCCGACCACGCTGGTTTGTTTGCTTAGTTTCATGCACTTCATTTTCTTTAAAGATAGCAATCTAGGCAGGAGCACTTACTGTAGGTGCAGAGTAAGAATTTCTTGTACATAGTTCATCAAGATAATTAGCTCATTAGCTTATAATTAGCACGCAAGACAGGCAGAAAATTTTGTTCATCCCTGTCATACACTTCAAAGTTTGTACTTATGCTGTCTTGATTGTTCTTTCAAGACACTTACAGTATCTGAGGAAACTCCCATGTTGACTCTAAGGCACAGTCCAGCCATATCAGAACATCCAACCCACATCAGCCCTCTCGTGCCAGTCAATGGCCAGATAGGTAAGATTATCTGAGTATTTGATCTCTGGCTACCATGCACTGCTTGCAGAATTCTGGACTTTGTTAATTATGTGGTGATGATCTCTAATTAAAACAAACACAAAAAACCCCCCCTGCATAATTCTTGCAAAACTTTATTTCAGTCTCAAAAGTCATTTTCCTCATTCCCAGTGTAATGAGTGATTTAAATATTCCTTACTTTTAATAGGAGTTCAGTGAAGAAGGATAAAAAAAAACAACTCAAATTCAAGAACAGCCAACAATCTAACAGAGTCTGCATTTCTTTTTCTGTCATTCAGTATTAAGTATTCACAGAAAAAATCCTTCTCTGTTCTTCAGCACAGGCTTCCATTGTAGTGCACTTTAGGGTTAATGTAACCACTGACGGTTTAATGACATCACTGGCAATATAAAACTGATAAACGTGACTTTTATCTGCAACATTTTAGCATGAAATTATTTCTTCTGCTACTACCTCTACTACTATGATGCCAGAAAATACTATTTATGTTACTAGAATCATAGGATTATCGCAGAAGAAGAACACACGTAGCAAATGAAACTCAGTGGTGTTATAGATCTCTTTACACATTAAGCATAAAGGAAGTTATTGCCATATTTTCAGAGACAATATGACTCATAAAAGGACAAACAACTTTCAACATTTATTCATTCCTGTATATATTATATCCTTTAAGGAGGCAGGATCTCTCTCTCTCTCTCTATATATATATATATATATATATATATATAAGATAGATTGTCCCTCAGGACAGGCTAGCAAGTCAGAATTAGTTCTGTGCAGTACACACTATAAGGCTGAGTTATCTTTTGGTCACTTTGGAGTTTAAAAAAGTAAAATCAGTGCTTTTGTCACAGGCTGATCAGTACAAGCTGGGTAAAATAATTTAGTTGCTTACAAACTTGCTTCGACACCACAGTGTGATTTTTTTTTTTTTTTTGTGCTGAACAGAAGAGATGATGCATGCTGCTGCCCTGAATTTCTTAAGAAATTTGTTTAATTTAGAGAGGAGGTGAAACCTGTTGTTAGTAGGGCTGTGAGAGCACCTTCAACTTTCTCCCCTCATTTAAATGACTGTCGACTTCATCCAAAGTGAGACTTGGGTCTTGAATGCTGGAGGATGTGATGGGCTTGGCTCCAAATGTTTGAGATAAGTGATGTGAAAGCTGTGAGAAAACTTGTAGCAGAGGAAGTGTTCAGCATTGAGTTTTCCAGTAAAGTTATGAGCATTTATGATCAGTGACACATTTTCATGACGCACCTTAATAGGTGGTAGACAGTAGGTCATTTGCATTTGCAATGCAGCTTTTTTTTTTTCTTCAAATTTCATTGTTTCACTATTTAACAAATGCTTTCAGCTTAAGTGTGATCCAAGCAGATTACCTTCAAAACATAATGATACTGTGATTACAGAGTATGATCAATAAAACCAGGGGAAATTACTCAGTTGTTTTACACTGAATGAAAAAGCCATAAACTTTAAAAAACTAAAAATATCAGCATCAACATTAGACGAGCAATATTCCTAAAGCTTTAAGGAGAATGACTACCCCTGCAAATACCTGCTTGTTAAAAGGAAGCACTATTTTGCTACTGCTAAACAGTTTAATTGAATTATATTAGTAAAATAAAAAAATGTTGCTGTTGCAGTTTCTCCCATCTGATAGAAGCGCGGTATACTATCTATAAGTGCTGCTGTTTGTACATTTTCATCTCTTCTTGTTCACCATAGTGTTTATCAGAACCACATCTGTGGAGGTGGAAACTAGGAAATAGAGCGTTCTTACTCTTTCACATCAGTCAGCAATGTGACATTAGGTCAAATGGCAAATCAGATAGGGAACACATGTGCCTGTTAACCGTGTCATATTGTATTCTGGTACTCCTGATATTCAGATTAATGCAAGCCTTTCAAGCCTGTAGGTGTGCTTTAAGGATCCCCGAAGGGTTAAATACAACTGCAGTCATTAGTGAGGTCATGTTGTTGTTGGCATTCATGGCTAAGATCAAAACCTCTTTTTAGTCTGGTACTTTTTGAACTGGGGTGAGGATTATGTTCTGTGTTCCTCTTCATAAGCTTGAGATGGGATTTTTATTTGCGTTGTGTATTCTGCATCATTATGTCTCTTGACTGTGTGTTGCCAGATGTTTTACAGAAGGATGTTGTCCTGTTATTACACAGTGAGAAAGCTTTTCTACTTAGCAGACCAGTGCTGATATGATGTGATCAAATTCCTCTGTATATCTTCTGAATGACCCCTAGTTAAACTTAAATTTTGGGTTGCAGTTTTCCACAGTACACCATTATGCAGGTTGGAGGTTGTAACGTGGGTTGTATTCAGTGGTTGAGAGGAGACGGCAGAAACACTCAGCAGGACGGTCAAAAACTCACGACCACACTGGTACTGGGAATTCCACAGTGCTTGTCCTTTAAGAAACACACTCTTCACCAACCTTACAACGCCAGGTTGAACGGCTGCTGTCTTATCATACATGAAGCGAGCAGTGCTCATACAACTCGCAACGTTACTTTGAGTTAGGGAGGTAAAGATATGACGTCCATGTGCAAGCAGATTTCTCCCACACTCTACAGAGGGCAGTGGCGCATGCTTGTGACATCACTAAACATTAACTTAAGCTGTCTTAAAGAGACACCACACAATTGCGACTGTTACAAGGTGTACACTGAATCATTAAAAAAAAGCTTTATATTAGAGTCAGTATATACAAATCATGAGTGAAAGTCTTATCTTATGAGTTATCCCTCATTTCTTTTATATATTTGCTTCCAAGGAACCAGACTTTCTTGCATTTTTTAAAGTAGTCTTGACCAGTTGTTCTCCAGGCTTTCTGAAGGTCTTTCAAAGTTCTGTCTTTGGACACTGGCTGCTTTTTCACTCATTCTCATGCCAATCCTTGATCATTTTTTGGGGGGTTTGTTTATTTTGCCACGTCGCACTGACCTATGACTCACTGAAGCATAAAAAAGACACCTAACTCAAGGAATGAATCAGTGTTGTGTTAACACATAACAGACAATGTAGCAAAAAAACTTTTTTTATTCAAGTCGTTGTCAACGCACGTTGACACACTGTCATTGCAATAAAGGCATACTGGATAGAAAAAGACACAGTGGACGGCTATCGGTCATGGATCGGCTTCCCTAGAGCCTGGACATCAACGTTATTGAAGCAGTGTGGGATCATCTTGACAGAGTACAGAATGAAAAGCAGCCAACAGCCAAAGAAGAGCTTTGAATGCCCTTCAAGAAGCCTGGAGAACTATTCCCAAAGACTAGTTAAAGAAAGTGCAATAAAGCGTGCAGTACTTTTGCACTGTAACAATGCTGATCTTAAACATGACCAAAGTTTTTACTAGTGAGGCCAATGTATGAAAAAAACATTAAAAACCCTTTAATTTGAAATAAAAAGCTTCAGACTGCTTATCACCTAATTTCACACCTTTTTCTCTAATCGTGGCAATGGATGACATCAGTGACCGACAGGTATCCTCATAGGGTGATCACCAAAAGGAAGCTCTTAGGAGCAAAACTGACTCGTTTGAGACAGGGGGTGAACTGCTGCACAAATGCTCTAGTTCACATAAATACAGATTATTTTAACCTCACACTAACGCAAAACAAGCAGCTGAGTGCCCTCTGACTGTTAATTATTCTCTCCTTCCAGTTGCCAGACAAAATGACCGCTGGCCGGCAATCGTTCTCTACGCGATCATCAAGGAGGTGCCCTTGCATAGGTGGAAGGAGTTCTTGCGTCTGCTTAAGGTGGCTGACCAGCAGATGGAGCGAGTCGAGCTGGAGACTGGTTTCAGTCTCGGTTCCATGGAGAAGCAGTACCAGATGCTGAGGCTGTGGAGCCAGCGCTCTTCCTCCAAACTCAGTGATATTTTCTCAGCCTTACACTACATGGAATTATCCGGCTGTGCACAGCTGCTCCAGGAAAGCCTGGAGCAGCTGCAGTGGACGCCTGACCACAGACAGGCACTCACAGCCTTTTGAATGGAGCAGTGCAGGACAAGTGAGGCTGTACCTGGTGACACAAGTGTAATGCTATCTATAACATGACTGGAAACATAAATTATTCAGCCATGGATGCCGGTGTGAAAGACTAGACACTCACTGGAAAGGACATTACGATCTGTAGCCATATAGTACAACCCTAGAAACCTGGAATAATGTCATAAATGTCCCATACTGAGTAATGCAGACTTAGATTAAAGCAAAATATCAACATCTGATAAGCTGGAATGAAAAAAAAAGTGGATCCTTATTTCATGTTCACACAGAAACCTAAAATGTTGAATGTAAACGTATGAAATAATGGATTTGTAGTAGTGCAAAATGCGGTTTCGAACATCAGGTTACTTCCTCAACAGCATCGTTAGCATTTTTAGGAACCACATAACGCCTCTTAACACACTCGTAATATTTTTGTAGCCTACAGTAGGTGGAGACAGTAAATAAAAAAAATATTAAGGGAAGTCCCCTTCCCTTAACTAATTGCTGCTGCCAAAAAGTAGTTTAGAACAATCTAACTTCCAATTTTTTGTGTGGTGCCTCTTAAATGCCAACAATCGAGGTTGCGGTTTTTCAGCAGTACTGCAATGTACATGCATAACCGGGAGGCGTTTGTGCTTAAAGGGTAAGCAAGGAAGTTGCACTTCCTTGGTATAGTGTACGTGATTATTTTACCTCTACGAGTCTGTGCTTGAGCCACCCCCCCTCACTAGTCAAAGCACAGACTTTTCAGTTTGAATCTTTAAACTGTGCGTGTGCATGAGCACTCTGTGTACATCTGGGATGTTTGTTGTAGACATCTCCCTCGTTTGGTATAACAACTCAGCCACTGATTGTTGTTGTGCACCCTCGCAAAGGAAGAAAACTGAAATCCCCAAAGGACGTCAGTTTTTCAGTTTCCTGCAACTAAATGGTGTCAATGTTCAGCAGGCTGGGTTTTTCCTCACCACACATATTCCATTTGAACGGATGGTTCTCACTTGTGGTGTTTGAGTATCTCACTTTGAGAGTTTTGTGTGTGCGTGCGTGTATGTGTGTGTGTGACATTATACTTCACTGACAGTAAAGGTCTTGGATTTTCCAGTTTAAGATGTTTATTTAAGAAAGTTTTAATGGGAATGTAGGTCACTGTACTTGAGATATAAATATTTGTATATGTTTTACAGGTTAAAGTATTATTGTTTTTTTTTTTTTATTTATGATCCATTTGTATGAGTAGTTGTGTGGTGCAGAATAAACTGAAAGTGAAAATCTTAATGTTTTTCACCTCACTGTGCTCTTCGGTGGTACACTGTTATGATAATGTGCTACTGTAAAACCCCAAGTCAAAATGTCATCTGTATATGTATATGTCATGAATAAAATGTTCAGCCACAAGGTGGGAGTATGGACTGTGTGTTTGAACCGCAGCAGCTGGTGTGCAGTTGTAAGCTCACACACCGCCCCACCTACAAAGAAAATAGGAGCACAGTGCTTGAAGAGCTTTTATTCTTGAGTTGGATTACACCCATCTCATGAATTGCAAATTTTGGCTAAAAGCACAAAGAACAGCTGCCTTATATTGTTCATAGTTACTGGATGGAAAAATAACAGATCCCGTACGGGACAACATTTATCATTCGCTTTATGTGTGTACATGCAGCACGACAGCTTCAAAATCTATAGCATTATTCTTTTGGTGCTGTCATGTAGATATGCTGTCAGGCTGCACATCAGCAAGTGTTTGCCATATTTTTAACTACACCAGTATCACCTGCCAAAAAAAAGGATTTCCAGTATTTCTTAATAAATAAGTAAATAAATAAATGAACGATTACCAGAACTGAAACTGCTCTAAATGACTTGTTGGCCTTTGAACTGTCAACCATATCCCGCGAATGATTTCAAGTCATATAGAGCCAGCAACACTTCTTTTACAACGTAGAGGTTTTATACTTCAATGAAGTTAAAAATGTGTTTTTCAAAACAAACTTGGCCAAGAGGGCAGTAGAAACTGCAATAAATATAACACAATATTTCTATAAAGATATTTTAAGTGTCCAAAAAAAAAGGTTTGGACTGATGATAATGTTGAACACAGAATAGGTACAATAATGATAAAATGATAAAAATAACAATAATGCAGTCATAAAGATCTTTGCAAAACAGGTCATTTATTTTATATATAAAGCCTTCATAAATCCTCTTGACAACGGCCAATATATATATATAATATCAATTTATATTTATCAATATAAGCACAGAAAATCGGCAATCACTTTTTGGCATGCCATGGCTTTTTAAATTTTCTTATTTTTTCTAATTAGAGGTTAAAGATGAAGTTAATTTCATTTTCCTTATTTCTCGACCTTTTTCTTTTGTAGGTTTCATGGGTAGGTTTTATATAAGCAGTAGCTTCAACCTACACCCTCTCGATTTGTCACTTTGATTTTATTCGGTTCGCTTGCTATAAGTGAACCGAATAAAGATAGTAACCAACGGGAGCACCAGCTGCAGCACAGTTTAGAGGCTAACTAAAGACGGATTTAGCATTTTTTTTAACCTCTTAAAATGTCTGTAGGAAAATGAACGGCTCTCTGGAGGTATTTCCAAATCACATATTTTCCCCCCTTTCACACCGTTTTTCGTGCTTCCAGCAGCATATCTTGAAGCGCTAACGCCGAGTTAGTGTGAAGGAGAAGATTTTTATCAAAAATTTTACGCAGTGTCGCCAATAAGGAAGCTGCAGGCTTCCTACGTTTTCTGTGGTTTCCAAGCGAGCACGAGGGTTAGTGGTTTCTATTGGCAACCGGACCCGGATTCTCAAAAACAACAGCTGGCGACGTAACCCGTCCAGAGAAGAGACGCGACAGAGACTGGAGGAGTTTGCCGTGACAAAAAGGTTTTTGTGGTTTGTGCGGTTTTTTAAATATATATATTTTTTATGCTGTCTCGGTGTCTTTCCACCTGTTACACACTTGAAAAAATTCCGCTGCAGCTCCTGTTTTTGTGAGCGTTGACCCGGATAGCTATTGAATTACCAACATGGAGCACAGTTTTGTCTTGTCGGGACGTCCAGTTCAAGACAATAAGTTGACGCTAACCGTGAAATAGAATTTTAAACACATTTTTAAGTCCGTACCTTGAGGGATTCAGTCTGCTGTTGTTGTCAAAAAGCCACAGTAACAGGTAGGTTAATAATGGCTCAATAAAAGCCACTGGTACAAACCCAATTAAGTCTTTTATTTTACCAGTTCCTTTTGCAGTAGATAAAGTCTTCCGTCTTTTGTCAGTGATAATCTTTTTTTCTTTTTTTCTTTTTGTAAAATTTCACCATGCTAATATCAAGTCACAACAATACAAATATATAGTTATAAATAATAGAAAACACTGTGCAAAAGTTTCAAGCCATCCCCTCATGTCTTTAAATTTGGCTTCCAAGTAGCCAATTTAAGCAACATATTTATCTTAATACAAGACTTTCTTTTCATTTTTACAGTGTTTCTGAGGACTAGTTCTCCGGGGTTTTTGAAGGTCTTTCAAAGTTTTTTTTCTTTTTGGATGTTGGCTACTTTTTCACACCTTTTCACTCCAGTTTTTGTACCTGATATTTTTCAGAGAAATAATTTTTTGTTTGTTTTGTTTTTTGAACATCTTAACAATGCAACTAGTGTTGTGTCTGCACATAACAATCAAATTAGCAAAAACCAATTTGAAATTTTATCTTTAGGCACCTTTTTACTAGCAGCCTGTCACAAAACATCATATGTTTTTCTTTAGTTGAATATATTTAGAAAATACCCAAAATAAAAAGTATTATTTCTGCACCAACAATGGGATTCTCAAAGAGCTATTAGTTGAAAACTATTATCATAAATGTCCCATACTGAGTAGTCAGTATAACAACATCTTAGCTAAGAAACATCTTAGCATGGTGTGCTGTGTGCCCATAAAAAACTCAGGAGACGGGACTAGTAGTAGGAGAAAAGAAGAAGTGGCAGGTCTAAAAAAAATGCAGCAGTTGAACAGTATCTTAAGAAAGAAGATAAGAATTAAGAAATAGGGGGGGAAAATCCACCATAGACTTGTCACAGGAACTGAGAGATCCATCTGGCCCTTCAATTTATCTGATATTATTCACCAAAGCCTCATCAGAAATGGCCTTTATGTAAGTGAGGCTGTCAAAAAACGATTCTTTAGGCAGGGAAACAATGGGAAAAGGATGAGGCATACCAAAGTACACAAGAACTGGACTGAAGATTAGAAGATCAATCCAAATTTGCAATTTTTCAGTTCAAATCTTTGTCAGTATGTACAGAAGAGGTCAAGCGAGTACAACAATGAGTCTCTACAGCCATCTGTAAAGCATGATGGGAGGCTCTGTCATGGTTTGGGGCTCTATTTCAGACAGTGGTGTTGGGGATCTTGTCAAAATTGATGGAATTATGAACGCTGAACACTATGTTGAAGAGTAAAGGTGCTCGTTTTTGCTGGTTTTTATTTCTTCTTTTTTTAATTTCAACATGTGACAGATATATTTTATTCTCATTTCCTCCTTTATCCATTAGACTACAATGTTTTAATTGCTTTGAACAGCCATGAATAATCCAGCCATTTGAACAATCCAGTGTTCAATCCAGCCATTTGAACAATCATGACTGCTTTGGTTCGACCTGGAGTCAATATTTCAGAGCTATGTAAGGAAGGAGACAAGTTCCTTTGGAGCGGTGAGCTGGAGAGGGCTACCTCTTTATACATGTCTGCCTTCAGGACTCATGCCACCTTTGCGGTGTCCCACGTGAGAAAACTGGATAAGTCCAGTCTGGATTTGGTGATTGCTACTCTAGAGGGCTGGCTTGACAGTCATGTGAAGAATCAGCCTGCAGAGGGTCTTAATAAAGGTCTTGCTGCTGTGTTCCTCTCCACACTCAGTCCCAACAATCTGTCAGCCACCATTTACAAAATGGAGTCTCTTCTTCAGAGTGGCACACATGCCTGTGAGGAGATTTTTGCTCGATGCACCGCTATGCTTGAAGGGAAGCGGAAACTTCCTCGACAGGGTTCAACTCATGTTTTGTTAGAGATAACTCGAGCCCTCGCTTGCTTGATATCAGAATCTCACGGTTTAAAGGGACTAAAGATTTACCTCAAAGCTTACCAGAATAGCAAGTCTGAAACTGTCACACTGGTGAAGAGCAGACAAGCAGGACACCTACCCAAAATAGTGAAGGCCTTTGCAGAACAAATAATGCTCATACATCCCACCCTGGTAGTTGACAGCAAGTGGAGAGTGGGAACAAAGGACAATGACAAGCTTGAAGAAGAAACTTCTGCTACTGTTATTGAGTTTTTGCTGTCTATCTCACCTGGTAACAAAGAAGTACAGGAACTCAATGCAGCATATTTGTTTTTGACGGGCAGGTTTATGGACAGTGCAGAGGTATACTCTTCCCTCTTGCAGCATGCTCATGGCCAGAAAATATCAGAGAGTACTACAGAAAAATTACTCCAAGAAACTTCTGAGAGGACAGCCAGACTCTTGACAAGTCGAGCAGCTGCTTGCTTTTCAGCAGGTGGAAAGATTGCAGAGGAGTGCACAGATCTGGGGAAAGCATTTGAGACCCATCCAGCCACTGCCCGAATTTACTTCCAAAAGCTGTTCACAGATCAGGGGACTGGAGTGGTGGCTCGCAACCATCTCCGTCAGCAGGCAGAGAGAGGCCTGTCTGATTACAGAGAGCAGGTCCTTGTCCGTGCAGATCTGCGATCTACTGAAGGAGTTGAACTTCTGGACCCTGTTATCACTCAGTTACGGACCCTGTGCCATTTAGAGCCTGGTGGGGGAGACAGAGAGTTGCGAATCCGACTGGCTGATTGTCTTCTCCTCAGAGGAGAGCACAAAGAGGCCCTCTCTATCTGCAGCCAGCTAGCTGCTGCACAAAGTCAGCAGAGCTATCAAAACACGGTCCACGTCCTTCGTGGATACGCACGATTTCTTTCTGATGACCAGAAGGGTGCATTAGAAGATTTTCAGGCTGTGATTGAACACAATACCCCCCATCCATCCAGCTGTGTGCGTGCACTTTGTGGCAGGGGCCTCCTGCGAATGATGGGTGGCTTAAACTACCTGACTGCTTTAGACTATGTGACAGCCAGCAGGCTCCATCCTCAGGAAACAGCATTTGCTGTGCGCTGCTTGGTGCCCTGGAACTACCGTGGGCTGCTGTTTACTGTTCTGCTGGAGCAGGGACGATTCATACTTGAAGGGACTAGAGATCACAAACCCAAGTCCAGTTCTGGTGAACACTCCCAACAGCACCAAAAGGAGGACCATATGCAGACCCTATCAAAGAGGGACAACCACAGATCAGGGTATGTTTGTTTTAGATATGGTTTACCGAGCAATGCTGTCTCAGAGAAAATATTTTGGCATGTCACAACAGGAAAAGTGTACTTTATTGCATGGTATGGTTTCTGTTGTGTGTTTTCTCAGTGTGATTGTTGTCCCATTGTGTTAAACTTTTTCTGCTTTGAACGTTAGGACTCCTGCTGGTGTCCATTCCCTTGCTGTATTGCTGATGGAGCTCCAGCCCAGTGCTGATGGGCCTCAGGTCTTGGCAGCAGATGCCTTGTATCAGCTTGGTCGGGTGGAGGAGGCTTACCGATTGCTGCTGTCCATCGGGCCCACCAATCCTCGGGCACCTATCTTGGCTCGCCTTGCTTTGCTGCAGCTGCACAGAGGCTTTCTTTATGACACCAATCAGGTATATACGTTTGAGGTACCAATTTTTCATGTTCAAATGGATTCAGGGTTTTTTGTTGCCTGTTTAGGAAAACTAATTTCACAGTTGCTTAGACTGCTATTTATTCACCGATAGACTGCTAAACAGTTTATCGGTGAATAAAACAGGAAGCTGAGTGAAAGGAGACCGTAATTAATTGTCAGTAGTTTTGAAGAAACACCTTTGTTCTTCTCATTCAACCAGTTTCCTTTGAATAATTTCTGGCTGCACCTTAAAAGTAATTACATTCATGATATAAGTTATGAGTTATGAGGGCTCAAATGTGAAAAAATCTTCAGTGCACAGTAGTTACAGTTTTGTTTTGAAAAGTGTGGTTTTGAGTTAAAAAAAAAGTTAACAATGACTTTAACCACTGAATAGTCCTGATTTACTCTTCGTGGTTGTCAATTTTTCCTGTAGTTGCTGAAAAAGCTCATCTTGTGTGGCGATACCAGCTGCTTGCGCCCCCTGTTGGCAGTGGCACAACAGAAAGATAGAGCACTGCTGCAGGGACACTCCCACTCAGCTGCAAAACACATTTTGGACCACACAAGCGAGGAGAGCGCTGTCAGAGAGGCTGTGGCATATCTCTCCATTGCTATTATGGCCTCTGGTGAATAGAATCTGTTTGATGAATTATTGATATTTGTTACTGATCTGTTGTTAACTATTGATAGGAATAACATTGCTTGATGTTGCATTCAGATTGGAATAATGATTTGTGGAATTCAGCAAAAGATTTGCACAAAATACAAGCTTTCTTTAGATTTCACTTTAAAATGTCTTTCAGAACATAACACAAAGTACAGATGAAGATAGAATAATTACCCCCACTATGAAAATTTAATTTTTTAAAAATATTTCCAGGTGCTGGTAAACAGAGGGATGACTTTTTAACACAGCTTTTCCATCCATCATATTTTTATTTTGGATGCTTAGATGATTTTACTTTGTACACAGAAACTAAATTATTCACAATAACTACCAGAGTCAAATTATTAGCCTCCATGATGCTAACAGTCAGTTGTATATCCTTTTTGCTGGATAACAGTGTGTAGTCATTTATTGTAGTTTTCAACAAGTCTCACATGTCCCCTGAGCAATACCACCCCATTCTTCTTTGGCAAATCTCTCAAGCTCCTCCACATTTGATGGCCTTTTGGCATGGACCTTCATCTTCAGTTCACTCCACAGATTTTCTGTGCGATTCAAATCAGGGCTTTTTGCAAGCCAGTCAATAACATTCACTTTGGTCTTCTGGAAGTAGTTCTTCACCTGGAGCCTCATATATTTTGGGTGATTGTCATGTTGGAAGGCAAAGTGACGACCCAGACCCAGTCTTGCTGCCACTGCTTGAGGTGTTCTTTCAAATCTTCACATTCCATCTTAGTTTGTGATTCCTTCCACTGTGATGAGATTCCTATATCAAGCCGCACTGAAGCATCCCCACAGCACATTACTCCCACCACTGTATTTTTCTGTGGGTACGGTGTTTTTTGGGTCATACACCTCTCCCTTCTTTCTCCAAACATAAGCAGCATCTCTTTGGCCATAGAGATCTAGTTTCATCTCATCTGACCCAAAGGACAGGCTTGCAGGCAGCATAATCTTTCTGCAGGGTGTCTTTAGTATACTACAGTCTTGTTTGAAAGTGTCTCTTCTGCAGTAGTGGAGTTTTTCTTGCAGTCCATTCCTGTGCAGGGCTGCAGTGAATGTCTTCTTTGAAACTATATTTCCCAACTTGGCTAAGTCATTCACGAGTGTCTTGACAGTTCTGGGGTCTTTACATATCTCTCTCACTAGTTTTCTTTCCAGAGTCGTTGAAATCTTTTGCTTCCTGCCTCTACCAGAGTTGTTCTGTATTGTGTGGCTCTCTTTGAATTTCTTAATGATACTTCTCACACCAGTCAATAATCAATAATTTTTTTCCCCTCATCTTAAAGTGATATTTTTGTTTTTGGCATGATGGTTTCTCAAGTGACAGCTCAAACCGTTGCTGAAGTTTTTATACTGTGTGTGATTTTTACAAGCTTTGAGCATTACAATGTTAAAGTACATCATTTCACATCAGTGGTTTGTGCTATGTGCTTTGAGTTTTTAACGGGGCTAATTATATTGACTCTGGTAATTCTTGTTTTTTTTCTGAAATAATTCTGTTATTGTGTGCAAACAGAAAGAGTTTTAAATTGAGTATTTTGTCCTCATCTGTAGGTAGATTAGCTATGTATTATTTAACCACTCATCTTTTGTGGTTAAACATAGGACCTGAAACCTGCCTATATAAAGTACTTCTACTGTATGTATTTGAATCTACGATTTATTTTATACAAATATTGAAATTGACATTAAAATGTATAAACAGTCAATTCATTGTTTTTTTTCCAGGTGGCGAGGCAGCAGAATCACTGCTAGAAAGAGCGAGGTGCTACGCTTTGCTGGGTCAGCGAAAAACAGCCATATTTGACTTCAGTGCCATTCTGAAGGCGCATCCGAAACACGTGCATGCCCTCTGTGGAAGAGGTTTCACATATCTCATGCTGAATCAACAAAAGGTATTCATTTTTTTCCTCTAGTCTTATCTAACAGTGAAACTTGATACTATTGCCGTTTTTATTTGGGTGATTACAACTGAGTGCCTGACTGATATGTTGCTGGTGAAACAGTTGAACAGTAAAACAACATGAGACTCCTTACTGTGCTTGGTATCATATTAAATCAAACTAAATTAATGAACAATTATTAAACAAAACGTTCTCCTCAAGGCTTTCCTGATGACAGGAATTTAAACATTGAAATAATTCAAACAACAATCATGGCTTCAAAAACATACATTAATATAATGGGGTGAAGCCTCACCACATATGTTTTTTTCTTCTGGAGGACCTGAGAAACTACCCTGGTTCACAGAATAGAAGTGGCAATATTTTAAAAGACATTTTCAGTTTTTATTTTCAGTAATTGCAGAAAATGAACCAAGGACCTGACTAAATGTAACAGTTGTAGCTAGTTTATAGCCCTTTTGGTGTAGCCCAGCGAGCGCTATTATATTGCTCTTAAGTCTTGTCTGCTTGATATTAAAGTGCTAATTTATCAGTCTGTGTTTAGAGAAATTGCTTCAATCTAGTTATTTGTAATAATAAAATCAGATTTGGTGAAATGCCCACAGGGACCCTAAAGTTGAATTAAGAATAAAAAATGACGGCAAGGTTTCTGAGGCCACTTTCTGTCTTTGAATCGTTGACCCTTTAACCTAATTTGAGTTTTCCTCTAAATATAACGTGACACCTTGTGGTTTTCTGGTGAAATCGAGTTGTTACTGCATGTTCAAATTAAGTATAACATTAAAACTCCGTTTTCCCTCTAGGAATGTACCCATGATATCCTGGCAGCACTTCAGATAAACGCTGACATAGTGACCAAAGACATCCTTTCACTCAAGGACAGGGCACAGAAGCTGGTCTGTGATTGGCTGCATCAGTTCTGTCGTACCAACCTGTCAGATATTGTGGCCACTAATGGTGTTCCCTGCCATGAAGAGCAGCTTAGAGAGGCTTTCATAATTGGTGGAGCTCTGATGAGAGCTGACTGTAGAAACCCCAGATGGCATC
This sequence comes from Tylochromis polylepis, assembly GCA_015107715.1. Taxonomy (NCBI): domain Eukaryota; kingdom Metazoa; phylum Chordata; class Actinopteri; order Cichliformes; family Cichlidae; genus Tylochromis; species Tylochromis polylepis. The sequence goes on along the minus strand of VVHJ01033114.1, from coordinate 11,285 downwards.
TGCTCTATGTGGACATCCTCTTGGCAAAAGGTGAGATTGTGGGGGAAATATTCTGAGCGGGATTCTTGTTAGGATTGGAAATCATCTGCCTACCAGGTTATGGCTTAGGCTGTGTGATGTTTCCAATTTACAAAAAGCACCAAAGCACCTGTCATCCCCTGTTTTCAGTAATCCTTACTTCTGTTATTGTCCATCTGCTCCAGGTGAGGTTAAACCAGCAAGCGCTCATCTGTGCCAGATATTTGGCCAGGAGCCAAGAGATGCAGTGGCCCAGGCTCGGGTGGGTGTGGTGGATGCCTGGCAGAAGAAGTATTGCAGCGCAGCTCGCAGGCTCAGCAAACTAGCTGAGAATTATTCATCCGATTTGGACTTCTTGCTGGCTCTCATCCCATTTAATCAGCGAAAATGCATGGCACAGGTAAGTGTACAGGAAACCCAGATTTAGTTCCAGATGAGCAGTACTACCAAAGTTGTTTGTTCTGGCTTTGCCAGCATTATTTTTCATCATAAAATGAAGTTTATGTCAGGATATTTCCATGATATTACAAAAACAATCCCCATATCATTTCTCTCTATTGAACTAGTGGGTGTTATAGTTGTATGTATATATTCTGTGTATGTATTTTCATTTATGGTAAAAATAGAGTACAAACCTGCGGCGGCTCAACCATCTCACAATGAATATTTTAAATGCCTAAAATAGATGGAAAAGTCAGAAAACAACAATAATGTGTTTGAGAATAGTAAGCACCACTTAAAGAAAATCCAACAGCATTCTGAACTGACCTGATACATATTCTACTCTAAACTACATATTAACTGTACACTGGGACAGGAAGCTGCTCAGGAGGCCAACAGTGTGTCATCATGTGGCCAGTGGAACCAGGCGCTTACCCTCCTGACTGTGGCAGTACAATCAGGGGGCAGTCAGAGAATGGAGTATCTTCGGCAGCGGGCTGTGTGCCTGGCACAGCTGGGCTTACATGAGCGGGCTATAGCTGATCTGGACAGAGTTATCCAGAAACACGATGGACCTGACTACAGCTGTTCAGCCCACCCTCAAGTCCGGGTGGAGGATTTGTGTTGGCGAGGTCACAGTCTGGTGCTCTGCTCCAAAGAAGGGCCAGCTCTGGAGGACTTCATCTGGGCCCTGGAGCTCGACAGAGAACAGGCCATCCAGTGTGTGGAGGCTGGGCTAGGAAGACTGCATCTGGCTGAGTGCTTCCTGCGGGGTGCACTGCAGCATTATGGGGAGCAGCATCTCAGTAAGGCTTGGACCTTGATTGAATGTGGCCTCATTTTGGACAGTGAGAATACAGAGCTCCGCAGACTGAGGGCAAAAGTCAAACGAGAAGTGGCCAATCCTTGCAACGTGAACTAGTGCTGACTGTGAACTGGACACAGAATCTCCAGTGGAGCTCATAGATATAACCATGTCTTAATTTAAAAAAAAAAAAAAAAAAAGCTAGAAGACCATGCAAAGAGTTACTGCAAAAGCTCCAATCAGGTCAATGTCCTACCTCAAAATTTTAAAAAAAAGAGAAAAAAAACTCATCCCGATCATTTTGTTATTCTCAACTTCCTAAATTTCATGGGCTGTTTGGTGCTTCCACACATTCATATGTCCTTCAAGTTCAGTTTAAACTTACAGGATTAACAGCAGTGTTTGTAGACATTCAGTTTCTTTATGATTACATCAAAGCAAAATATTTATTGCAAGAGGAGTAAGTGAATTAATATTTAACACCACAAACACTTATGACATAACACATTAGCAATGTAATTAGTGTGATAATCACAAAAAACAATAATTATACTATCATAGTGTATAAACAAACTCTTTCAACGTTCAATGCTGTCACACCTAGATAAGTGATTTAAGAAAGTGCCAAGTGTGCAGGTTTTATGCTTTTAAAATGAAGGCAAATCTTTAATCATATCCATGTGGCAAACACAATTTAGCGCGCAGAAGTACATGTGACAAAAATACTGAAATTTAGTTCACATTGCTGCCATTGGAGAATAATTAAACATAATGTCAAAACACAAGTAGTCTTCACTGTGCCTCTGCTCTAGGACTTTCTGCATTGTATGGTGTATATAGCATTAGATTTATACATATACTACTCATGTAGCTGAGATGAAACATTCACTGCGTTATTATGCATACACAGTAATGTACTGTGGTTCCATATTGCCAAAGTAGGACTTCTCCCACTCACTCATGAGGTCAAAGTGCAGTGGGCGGTCACAGAAGGTGCAGGAAGCGGTCGCCGGGTCATTGAGCAGAAGACCTGCTTCCAGCCACACATCCACCAGTTTCCCTGTGAATGTCATAAATGTTTGTAAGAATAAACAGTTAAATGTTGATATTTATTTTATTCATTTAAAATTTGTAAAAGTTCTGCTCTGATTATTCTAGCACGTGCCATTTTTTAAACTCCCCACAGAGCACGGTCATTTTGGGGAGCAGGTCTATGTCAAGAGAGCCACAATTTCTTATGGGAAAGCATTTTCACTGGCCATTGTCCCCATATTTTACCAGATATTTACCAGAACACCTCTGACCTAATTACAACAAGTGGCCTCACACTCACCCACAAAGTACTCCATCATTTTGGGGTTGTGATGAGGAGATGGAGCCAGTCTCAGCAGCTCCTCACCACGAGGCACTGTGGGGTAATTGATGGCCTGTACGTAGATGTTGTGCCGCTCCAAAAGGATGTCACACACCTTGGTGTTCAGCTCAGCGTTGCCCACCTGGAAAATAAATCATAAAAGATGGCACATGTCATTTAGGAGAAGCTTTTATTCTGCACAGTTTGGTAGTGTATACCTGAATGAATCAGTTTACTCAGCCTGTGGAGTTTAGAGTATATCTCTGCGTTAATTATGGACTGCTTAACTGGTTAGTTCTAATCAAAATTTCAATCTGTTAAAAAAATAAAAACTTATAAACTAATTAAATAAACTTGTATGCAGTTGTTGAAGCCTATTATACATTTTCCAAAGTTGAATTTAAGACTCAATTGACTTAATTGTTTCCTTATTTGTGCAATTTAATCATGATTAAATACTATAACTATGTCAATGTTACCCTCCTGACTTCATCTGATCTACGTTGTACTTTCTAGGTTTATAAAATGAATAAGTATTATAATATATATAATAAGGAAAATCAGGTTTAACTAACAAATGATACTGAAATAATGGTGGCTGTAATCCTGTGTCCATTGTACCACGACCCTGAAACTGAAGCTGTTAAAATAAACCATCCGTTTTAATTAAAATATGAATTAAATAGTTAATTAACATATCCTGCTATAAAGAGATTAATAATAGATTAATAATAGCAGTAATCTTGATGAGAAATGTGGAAATGAACCACATTATATGCCACATAACAATAGTTAGATAAGGAGATGATACTGTGAGATATGAAAGTGGTGGAGGCAGCAGCGCTAAATCTTTTTACCCGTATGGGGATGATGTGGCTGGGACAGTTGACCACTGGTAGGCCTTTGTCCATGAGCAGCTGCCTCATGTGTTTGACATTCCTCTGGTGGGCTCTGCGGAGCGCCTGCCCCTCTGCACTCTTCAAGACCCGCACAGACTCCAGCGCTCCGGCCAGGACCATCGGGGGAAGGGCCGTTGTGAAGATGAAGCCGGCTGCGTAGGAGCGCACTGTGTCTACCAGGGCAGCACTGCTGGCAATGTAGCCTCCCACACAGCCAAAGGCTTTACCTGAAATAGTAACAAATGACAGATTCTAAGTAAACTGGTGGGGAGAACATGTATTAAGTGTAAATAAATGTGACATGCTTTTTTTTTTTTTTGCATTGTCATTTTGTATAACTTTATTTCTACATTGATACATTAAAGAGGTGTAAATTTTACTACAGGGATTTTAATAAATAATATTCAAAAATTATTTACATTTTTATTTTAAAAAACATTATTGTGACATCAACATATTAACATTTAAAAAAGCACAATGCAGAACATTTTTTTACACAAAATGTATTAAGTCTGAATCAAGTGAATTTTAATATTTTCTAATACACCAGCATCTTTCTATCTATAAAACAAATCATAATTTATAAGATTTTTTTCTTGACAGGACAGAGCTTTTTTGCAATATTTAAATAAGCTAGAAGTGAGACTGGACCTTCACTGAAGGTGATATAGATTTGCAGTAATTTGAAATTAAGTAAATTTAAAAAATTGATACAAATGGATATAGGAGTGTTTTAGCTGTTACACAGCGCTTTGTGACATCTGTGAAAAATGCTATATAGGTTTCAACATTATTTTTTTTATTTACTGTCATGTGAACCATTGTAACCAGATTTTGAAAAGTCTGATGTTGTAATCCGGGATTAGTTCATAAGGATTTCTACCAAAAACCTTACATCATCATTAGGCTTCACACCATGCAGCCTGCCTGTGGACAGTTTTATCAGAACAGCCAGAGAGGGAGTAGAACTGACACTCAGCTGATAAAACCTCTGCTTCCTGTGATGAGAGCTCACTTCTCTCCTGACCTTATTTAACCAACAGGGGAGCAGTATCATGCCTGTTAAAAATTATTGCTCCTTTGTTGGCAATACGACAGTGACAGTTACTGCAGCAGAGGCCGTAAATGGGAGTTGGGGCAGTAGCAGAGCCTGTGATAGTTTGAAGCTGTTTACCTTGTCCCCCTTACGCTCAAGATGAAAGGACAAAACTGTTGGTGTGCGAGAAGTGGCTAGCTCACCTAAGGTCCCAGAAACAATGTCAATCTTGTGCATAATGTTGTCTCTCTCGCCCACTCCAGCTCCGTGGGCTCCATACAGGCCCACAGCATGAACCTCATCAACAAATGTCAGTGCTCCGTAACGATGGGCTACATCGCACAGCTCTTCCAGAGGACATATGGCACCTGAAAAATTAGAACGGTGTTTAGGTGAACAACAGGGAGTAGCAAGTATTTAAGATCTAAAACAGGACTACTGAAGGAAAAAACACAACTTTTCCAATAGCTAATCCTTGATCTGGTATTTTCATGAAGGTGGAGAACATGTCAGCCCAAAATGTCCCAAAGATGCTAAATTCGGTTGAAAACTGGTGAATCTCAAGGCTGTGGTTTATGATTTACATGATTTTTGTACTCATAAAACCATTCAGTGACTAGTGCACTATAGACAGGGGAGTTTTCATGGAGAAAGAGATCACTCCCTTTTGGAGAAAAATGTTTAATCAAAGAATAAATTAATCACTCAGAGCAACTTCACTAAAGAGAGCCACCAGATCCCTCAACCACTGCATCCAGAATGTGTGATTGAGAAGTATGTGGCGAGTTATTCTCACAGATTTTGGAAACAAAATTTGTCATACATACTGTATATATAAAACATAAAAGAACACGTAAACAATTTAAAAAAACATGATCAAAATCAGTTTTTGCTTTAGGGTTGTAAAAGTATCATCAGCTCGTGCTTTATGGAGCTGTCACTGATGTAATATGCCAAAAAAAAAAAAAAACTGAGCTGAGAACAATGCAGTACTGGTTTTCTCTTTATCAAATATAATTTCTAAACTTATACTAACTTATACTAAGTCATATAAACTTATATGACTGTTGAGCTATTTTGAAGGAGGAGCACCCAACATTTGCTTAGCACATGTAGGATCTCCTTCAAGACATTATAATTCCAGCTGATGGGCCCCTGAAGCAGCTTGAGAGAAAGAGATAATGGACAAATAAGAGTCTCATATCCAAAAGTGCTTTTTCAAACTTTTGACTGAAATGGTGTGTCCAAACTTTGGACTGCTACTAAACATTCTGCAGAGTGAAGGTCAAACACTCAAGATCACTTCATGGTTCTCACCGTCCATTGAGTGCACAGTCTCAAACGCCACTATTTTTGGTGTCGTGGGGTCTGAGCGTTGGAGCAGTTCCTCCAGGTGTCGACTGTCGTTGTGGCGGAAGATGAAACGCTTGGCTCCGCTGTTCCTGATGCCCTGAATCATGGATGCGTGGTTCCCAGCATCGGAGTAGATCTCGCACCCTATACAAAACAGTGAACAGATCATGAAACAAATAAAAAACGACTGCTAACTCCTAAATGACAAATAACTGGTTGACACTGATTTAATGTTCAGGTAATTATTTACCTGGCAGCATCTTAGCCAGAGTGAAGAGGGTGGAGTCATTTGCCACAAAGCAAGATGAGAAGACCAAAGCTGCATCTTTCTCGTGTAGCTCGGCAAGCTCCTTCTCCAGAAACACATGGAAGTTACTGGTGCCTGAAATGTTTCTCGTCCCACCAGCTCCTGCGCCATGCTTGTCCAGAGCATCTCTGTGGACATCCGCAACAAAAGGGTGCAACATCAAGCCCAGATACAAAACAATGAAACCAGCTCCCTGTTTGGATTTGGGAGACAGACACTCTCTCTGTTTTTAAGATTAGGGTTGAAATGTTCCTTTTTGATAAAGCTTATAGTCCGGGGTGGATCAGGTGACCCTGAGTGTTTCTTCACTCACCTCTGTGAGTGTGTGTTTACACACCACTTCGTATTTAATCATTAGTTATAATTAATCTCTGTCTCTCTTCTACAGCATGTCTTTTGTCCTGTCTTCCGCCCCTCACCATTAACCAGTCATTGCACATGGCAATGCCGGAGTCTGATTCTGCTGGAGGTTTCTTCCTGTTAAAAGGGAGTTTTTCCTTCCCACTTTTGCCAAATGCTTGCTCAAAGGGAGCCTTCTGATTGTTGGGGTTTTCTCTCTATAATGGTACCTTAGAATAGATGGCGCCTTGAAGCAACTATATAAATTAAACTGAACTGAATCACATATTCCCCCTTTCTTAAAGATGGGAACCACCACCCCAGTCTGCCAATCCAGTGGTACCGCCCCTGATCTCCACGCAACATTGTAGAGGCGTGTCAACCAGGACAGCCCTACAACATAAATGACATTATTTATTATAATAAATAAATGGTTTTTTTATTTTTATATAGCACTATTCTACTGTACTTGCACACTCAGCGTGTTTTATACAGTCTCATCCACCCATTTACACAAGCTCTCGTTTCCTACATTGAAATGCTTTCTATCTAAGATCCACACACATTCACCCTCCAATCAGCAATCAGCAACAATCTGTCTTTCATGACTTCATGGGACAATACACTGAGTTATGCGTTTTTTGTAATGAGGGCACCTTAACTCCAACTATTACTGGCTAATCCTAACACTGCCTCAACCTTTAGACGAAGTCTTCATACTACAGTTAACGAGCTTTCTGTCCTCAAAGTTCAGATGGGTGCCCTTGGGTGACTGTGTAAGAATATTTATCCTCACACAACAAAGATAATATCAGACACACAGACAAACACATAAGAAGTGAGAGATAGAAAGAGACAGACAGCGAGAAAGAGAGAGAGAGAGCATCACGGGGCATTGGACATACAAATCCACCTGGCTAAAATATTCAGAAGTGTTAATAAGCCTGTGGCCCCGGTATCATCTGCCGAGAAGGGATATGTGGGACTTCCCCCTTCTGGTCTACTTATCTTAGCCTCTGCTAAAATTATTTTTATCCCTGGTAAGGATAGCCGCCCCCCCGTCCGAAGCTGGATTTGGACCTGAAGCACGGTAACTTCAGGTTTAACCTTGGTGTAACATAGATCGTTCACTGCTGATCAGTCAGCAAGTATATATGTATATTACCTGCTTATGCATATTGTCCATTGGTGAATATTGCTGTTTTCTATAGTCATATAATGCTAAAACAAACTGATGTTTTTAAGCTAGTTATTGACCTCATATATCTTATATTCTTAGTTGGTGTCTTCTAGATGCATGCAACGTTTGACTGATCTGGATACAGCCCAAGCTGTAGGGCGAGCTGGTGTTCCGAAAGTTTATATTATATTTATATGGTTTGTATTTGAAAAAAGAAAAGAAAAACAGCTGAACTATGAATGGTCAATCACTGCTTCAGTGGACAATCAACTGACTCATTGCTGACTAACACAGCCATGAAATATTCATTGTTGGCTTGTTATCCGATGCTTGGGATGTTTTTACCAGCTTCCTGCTTTGGCTGCGAGCACATACTTTACACCGCCTTTATCTCCACTTTACTTTGCAGCATGCATGTCCCACTCAGGTCCCAGTGGGCATGAAAATAAAGAAGATGAATTTTTCTTTATAGAGGCACACATCATTTGGGGGCTATTTGACGAAAGCGTGCTTATAGGGCATATAAGTGTACATTCAAGTGTAGTTTTTCTCCTCAAGAGGATGTTTCATTAATGCAAGCTCTACAGTTTGGAGCTGCTTAAGCTTGCTGACTCTTATCCGCATCCCTCTAGCTAACCGCTTTGTTCTTCTGCTGTTAGAATAGCACTGGGCAGAAAATAGAAAGTTGAATGACTGCTCGTTGGACACCTGTTGACTTGAGATTGCTATGCATCTGGCACTGCACCCTTCCACTGATCTATCTCCTCCATTACACCCCCTCCCTCCTCCTCCCACTGTCATTTTCTTCACAGTCCTGTTCCAGCAAACCTCCCCTGTGCCCTCAGTGGCAGCCAAACCACCTTACAGCCCACTTGGCAGCATCCATCAGGCAAAGTTGCACCATCTTTGCCAAAGCCTCATCAAGAGCTCATCAGCCATCATGTGGACCTCAGTGTGCTGAGGAAGTGAGGGCTCACTGGTTTCCTCTGCTATTTCCTGTATATCCACAGATGTAAATTATTCAGCTAAGTGGGGGAAAAAGCTAACTTCAGTGTGATTTCTTTCTATGTCTTTAAGGAATTGTGTGATTTCTTTTGTGAACTGTTTGAAGCACTGGAGGAAGCATTTAGCTACCAGCACGTCAAACAAAGTTGACTGCAAAGCATATTAGTGGCACAGTGGTATAAATCTCCGTGGAAGGGCTGGGAGAAAATCTTACAGGCTTTTTTTGTGGTTATCAGAGTTTCTATTGTTATGTACTTCACATACCATGTTCAACTTGGATGTCAGCTGGTGGAATTTGGACTACAAAACTACACTTCTGGAAGAGAAATACATCAAGACGTGTCGAGTGTAAAATCACATGTGGGGATGTGTTTGGGCCGGGGTGGAATTTTAACTGAATGTCCGGGTAGAAGACGGGCTAAAAGTAGAGTTGGTGTTCCAGTTTTGTACTCTGCTTGTTATAGCTTCTTATTCTCACTCCCTCTGCTCTGGCAGGACACACAGACCTAACTCATAGCACTTGGCTTAACACCCATAGCTCAGTGGCTTGTTCTTATCTTAGCCCTGCAGCACCGCAGGCCTCATCCACATGTAATTACAACACTGCACACAACCATCTATTAATGTGAGAATATTGATATTGTGTGTGTGTGTGTGTGTGTTTCCACAAATACACTTTTGATTTAAGCTTTTATTTGATACTTAACTTTAAACCTGGATCAAATGAATGATGTTTTGATTTACTCATTACAGCGATGTGTTGATTAAATTTTCTCACTCATTACATATGCAGATATATTAATATTATTTAAGATATTTTCTATTTATTTATGTTTTGCTTGGTGCTTGGAAAAAGCAATGTAGCAATAACACCGATCATTTTCTAACAATGCAATGTTTCTTGTTAATTGTATTTAACGTCTCAATGCACGTTTCTATATATAGTACTATATATGTACGTGTATGTGATCTATGTGATAAAAAAATACAGCACTACATATTATTTTTGTCATATCACTCATGTTCGAAATGACTGTTTCATTACAGCAGCAGAATAGAGATAGAATTGGGTATCTAGGCTTCAAGCTTTTTACTCCATGTAAATACAATACCCACAGAAATTGGGAAGCAATGAGTAAACATTCCCCCTGAGTCCCCAGAGGGTGGATGCTGGAGTGGTGGAGTGGTTTAAAGTGTGGGCTGCTATACAGGACAGCAGCAGCACTGACTTGTTAAAGAGAGAGGTGCAAAATTTGCAGCTTAAATCAACCACCAAATTGGAAGGGTGTATTTGGAAAGTGACAGCATGCCATGTAGCTTGAGTTGCTTGTCTGAACTCGCTCAGAGAAAAAGCAACATAAATGATATATAAAATAAAAATAAGAAACAGACAAAAACAACTATGATTAATGCTTTAGGTTTCCTGTGACTGTTTCCACTGCCAGTGGATTACATCCTGCATATTGTCCTCTGAGGCCCGGCCTCTGACAGTGACGTTGAATCCAGATAGAAACAGTGAAATCAGCCACGAACAACTACAGACAACATACACTGATTAGGCATTATGACCACCACTAATATTTGGTTAGTCATACAAGTACTTTTTTCTGTGTTTTTTCTTCCTAAGAGCTTTCTGTGTAACATTCACAGACATTAGACTCTGATGACTTGGAGTTCAGTATCTTGCTCAGGGATACTTTAGCATGCAAAATGGAGCACCAGTCTCCTGATTAGTAGATGTGCTGCTCTACCTCCCGAGCTACAGCCATCCCAATAGCAGCGAGGATGGTTTTGATACATCGACCTCTGGGTTAATGGGCCCAGCACACTTCCGCTGAACCATTCTGTTGTCAGCAGGCTCCACAAGATCCCTGATGGTGTGCTGTGGTATCTTGCACCAAGATGTTAGCAACAGATACATTAAGTCCTGTAAGTTGGAGCAAGGTTGGGTATCGTCATGCGATTCACAAGGTCCTGATTTGATTTGATCCACGATTCATTTTTGCCTCAGACAGTCAGAAATATTATAATTTTGATCATTTGTCAGCACTGACACTTGTGAGACTTCATCAGAGGTGTGAGCATCACTTTGTGTCAAAGTAACTGAGGATAAAACACAGAAAAACATGAAGGAGATTTTCCTGGCCTGGCTTTTTATAGCAGATAACCAACTTAAAAATATTCTGCAGTAGATCAAAAACTGAAGAAAACCATGAATCAACATATGAACATTACCTGATGCTGCTGAAGTGAAGCAGAGCAAAGTTACAGAGGTTTACTAGAGACATAGGTAAACGTTTAGTAATTTGGCATAATTTTAAAAAATGTAAATTTCTTCGGTATTGAACAGCAGAAATGAGGCTTCCTTGTCAGAGGTCATTTTTGAAAAGAAAAACAAAAAAACAACAGCTCTGTAAACAACGGTAGACTGGTGAGTAATAAGCGAGCGAATAATGCAGAAAACAGAGATTTGAGATGGGAAACTGTTCTTGAAGTACACAGAGAGAGAGAGAGAGAGAGAGAGAGAGAGCTGTGCAGGAAGTGTGAT
>VVHJ01033113.1:16474-27970 GCA_015107715.1 Tylochromis polylepis | reverse complement strand
GTATAGCGTTTTACTTAATCCCTAAGGACCAAAAGCACACACACACACACACACACACACACACACACACACACACACACACACACACACACACACACACGCACACACACAGCAGCGCCAATGAGAAATTCCACAGGATGTCATAGCTGTTGATTGGTGGGGGTGAAAAACAGAAGGCAAATTAATTGAATAATCAGAAATATGCAGATTAATAGCTTCCAATTTAAATGCAGATTCTGGCATTTTTCCAGAGTTGGGAAGAGGATGAAAAAGAGAGAGGGAAAGAAACATTGTGTGGAGTTCCCACCAAAACTGAATCAGCAACAATTCTATACATATTTATATTCTAATCAGCTTTTTGTTTACACATTTTAAAAACGTTACTAATGTGACTGAGCGCTGAACAACTAATGGCAACATACGTCTGACAAAATGATTTAGTGAGTGCTATGATAAAGACCTCAGCTTAATAAATGTGATTAACCTGATTCTCAGTAGCACAAATACATAAAACATGGAGTCAGTTACAGTTGTTAATAGAAGACACCTAAGATGAACATTCATAAGGATAGACGTGTTTGTTTTGTTTGTATTTGTCATTTTAGATTTCTCTCATCGTTGCCTTTGCTTGAGTCAATCTGTAATCAGAGATACAATGCAACGCTCAACGCTCTGCCTTGGTCACCTGCTTTAATGTGTGATTAACTGGCCACTAATCACCTACTTAGAGTTCTCATGATTCATGACTTAAATATATAAACAGAAGGGACGTATGAACTGGCCAGTTGTTTTTACCATTAAAATACCAAGCAATGAATGCCAAGCGAGGAAGAGAAAGGGTATTAATTTGCAGTGACAATGAGCTAATCCCAATGCAAAACATTATATGCAGCAAGCATTCCAGATAAGACGCAAAGAAAACAAACTGGGTAAACAAGATTTTGCTGTTGGAATTCTGAGTAGTTTCGCAATTGGTGCATTTCTCTACATTATAATATAGGAACTGGCAGTGATGCTGGGTTTGTCACCTGGATATATTTACGGCTGTGTGGACACTGTACTAATGCAGCTTGTCGGAATTGTTAAAGCGTCTGTCTTTGCCTGGCATGCACACACAGTTAATACTGCCCAGACGTTATCTGGCCATTTATTCCTGAATTTTATGTAACACGTGAACCTTGTATTTGCATATACAGACATTGCATCAACTCAAAAATGTTAGGTTCAAGTAACCAAAACTATGGTTCTCTAGGTTCAGACACACGGTTTCTGGATGTAAAATCAGTTAAGAGTAGAGTGATGTATGTTGTGTATAAAATGTAGTAATTTATTTTGACAATGAAATGTAAAATTGTGATAGAACAATAAAAACAGATTACATTATTAGAAATGTCTTAATATGACTGCATTATTGGGAACACACATCATCTATTCAACTTTTTCATCACTTTTTTAATTTAGGGTTGCAGAGTGGGCGGAGACTATCCCAGCACTCATAAGCAAACGGTGGGGTACACCCTGGACAGGTCACCAGTTTGACTTGCCAATTCAGAATCACCAGTTAATCTAACATACATATCTTTGGAATGTGGGAGGACGACGGAGTACCAGGAACGTGAAAACCCCACGCAGAAAGACCCGAGCCAGCGGGTTTAAACCATTAACCTTGTTGAATGGAGCTCACCACTGCACCACTTTGCTGACCATATTCAGACAAAATCTGTTTGTAGTATACTATACTAGCTCACAAAAAGTAATACCAATAAAGTATCAGGCACACGAGGGTAAAAACTTTTTTTGTGCATTCAGAGACTAATTGCAAGTAGTTACACTGGGCAACGAGAGTGCAGTACCCTCAGTGAGCACATTCGATTGCAAGGCGATTCTGCCTCCAAAGACCTGGCGTACGACTCCAATCACTCTCAGACAGATTGGCAAAGTTTACAAATAATCATAGTCTAATTTACAAATGCAGACAGATTGCCAACACATTGCAATCAGCTGAAATCAGTCTGTGACCAGTTGCAAGCTCATACCACCTCTGTTTCAGAGTGAAAACTACTGCTAACAAAATCAATTGGATTTACATGGCACCATTTCCACAAAATGTTATGTAAATATTACTACTGAGCATTAAACAGACCTGATGATCAGAATTCCCTAAAGGGGGGGGGTTACAGCTTATAAGCAGTAACGCACTGAATTTGCTGTGTGTGACATCCCACAGTTAGAAAGCAAACATTATGAAATATTATGTGCACCCTTGTGCATATTATGTGCATATTGTTGGCTTTGCATCCAATTCTCAGTAGAAGAGTTTCAGAGTTTACATGTAATTAAACTTTTCTCTAACTGAACCCAGGTCCTTAAATATGCTGAGATCTATTTTGTTAATTTTTAACATTTATACATTTTCCTTCAATTCATTTAGCCCTGAAACACAGGTTCCCATAGGACTCCTCAGCCTCAGGGATTTGTGATGTGGAATCTCAAGATTGTTAGCGTAATGAACATGCTTCTCCTGATTTAATTTGCAAATAAGGAAAGAAAAAAAGAAAAGAAAATTTGCAAATAAGAAAAGCATGGCTTATAAACAGACTTGGCAATAAAAACAATTCTAGATTGAGCCTCTAAATCACATTTACAAATATTACTTCGATAAAGCTGTCTGTCTCTTAAGTGGATTTCTTTTCCGTGTAGGTGGCTAATTAAAGGTTCTATAAAGCAAAAATAGTAAGAGTCACAGATACATAAGAGAAAGCAGAAAAGATAGGTAACCTTTTACTGCAGAACAGCACCATGGAGAATATTTACAGCACAAACCTCAAAGCTTACATTAGCCTACATTTCTCACATTGCAACTGGACTGATGAAAGCTCAGAAATTCTGTTCTGCTAGTAGTGGCTAATTCAGCAGCTATCCTATATAAAGGGTGACTAACATAAGTCCTGTAAGCTACGCCGTAAGCGCAAACAGATATATCAGCGGTGCTGATGTGGCTCAAGTTTCCTTGTGTACACAGCTTTCTCAACCCATGAGTTTATGCGCACACATAAACTACTTCTGAGACTCAGCAGTCCTATTGATCAGAAGTGGATAAATAATTGATGTTATTTTTCTAGTTATTTTGATAATTTTTTATTAGTACAAATACGATTAACTAATGACCACTTAGCACCGGCATTAATGTGCCATCTTTCCTTGAGTCCGTGGCAGAGATGAAGCAGCCTTCTCCAGCTCAGGAATATTCATGACCTCAGGTGGACTTATGTGTGGCTGTGATGTATCATGTTACCATGGAGACAGCAGACATATGTTCCGAACATCGACCAGAGGAGGTAGTGACGCCGACAAGAGCAGGCACGCAAAAGTGCACGCACAGACACACACTCGCCTGCATATTCACATACACACCCCGAGGGCAAGCAGGACAGGAAACTGTCAGGAGAAATCAGAGTCAACATTCTCTTCTTTCTCTGGGATTTTTCACTCCAAGACCGCTCTCTGAAGGCTTAAGTACATACAGTCCTATCCACTGAAGAAGTAGTTAATTTATTCTCTCTTGTATTCCCACCAGCCTTTGTGTTTACTGTTTATTAGTGCTTTGCTCATGTTTATCTTTATTGCTATCAGCGATACATCATTGAGTGTTTTGTTTCAGTCAGTGAGCAAAGTGAAATTCAGTCTCAGTAAGCCTTCTTTTCCCAAAATATTTCAAACACCCACTCATCTCTCTTTTTCACTTTCATATTCATTTTTATGGCTCTCAACTCCATCTTTAACACATGAGCAAGAGCTCATGTGTGTACACGCACTCAGAAATTTTAATGAAAATAAATAAATAAAGAGGAATAAAATACACAATGTGCTGTTATTCCACTGTACAAAGGGAATTATCTGACTGTACAGTACACACAAACAGTGGCTCAACAATATCCTGAAAGACTGTTTATAATAACTACATTAGCGGTTTGAAAAAAATGACCTTGTTTGATCAGACTCCGCTAATAATAGATATGCTACAATGTTATAGCAGCTACAGATGGATGGGTACTGATGGCGAAGTGTTCACAGAACAAATCGGAAAACCTAAATGTGGCAAATTAAATTTGCAATAAGCTGGACATAACTGCTGGAATTTAGGCAGGACATTTATTGAAGTTGTACTGCAGTCTCATTATTCAAACTTTTCAGTATTTTGTAAGGCTGAATGGATATTAGCAGAATATTTTTTTAACCCAGAGAGCAAGTTCCACACACATCTTAAAATTAAAGGTATCAGTCTTTTAGGGTTTTGATTTAATTATGCATTGAATTATAAAATATTAATTTACTTTACATTACTCTAGCATCAATGTAGAAATGGCATTAATTGCTATGTAGAGCAAATGCATATATAACCAAAGACTGTATATCATATTCCTAAGTTTTTTGGGTTTTTTTTTTATTTTTTTTTTTTTACATGGAACCAGGACTTTCCATTTCTGGAAAGTGAGAGGATTGAGACTTCCAACCTGATTGCTTTACAAAAATCAATGTGTTAAGCATCATTGGTTTGCTAGATAGCAAACTAGAGGCGTTGTACATTCTACTTAAAACTAAAATTGGAAGCCACTGAGAAAATAAATAAATGTTACCAAATAAACAGCATATTGTAACCTCCTGAGGGTCTGTTAGTACTACTACCTGTAGAGCGATCCATAATCATAATGAACTAAAAAAAACAAATTAAAACAAGTTTAAAAAAAAAAACACTCAAAAACTACTAAAGTGTACTGCCAACTTCACTGACAAAATGCAAGAAAGTTACAAACCACAACTAAATAAAAACTACATCCATGTGACTTTAAATCTTTGCTGAATGACTCACCTGGCCTGCTTCACCCACATGTCAACTCAATCACTCCGGACAAGTCATGTCAGCCAAGCTGTCCATGTCTCCAAACATACTTCTTTTAAGGCCCAATAAATACTTAATCCTTTATCAGCATGGAGCCATATATATTAATTTGATTTACAACATAAAAAAAAAAAAGTGTCAGGTCTCTAATCAACACCACAGTGGACTTTAGATTAAACAATTAATATGTGATCGAAGTGCAAACCTTCAGTTTCAATTCAAGGAGGTTTGCAGTAGGGCTGTCATGAAACTAGAATGTCAAACGTTATACTGATACCCAGAAAAAGGCTCAATACCATTTTCAATACCGCAGAGGAAAAATAATAAGAAAGTAAAAATAAATAAATACATAAATAAGCCTACATTTCCCAAATAATAATAAAGATTAGAGCAATAACACAGACTGTTGGTAAATTATGAATGGACTGGTTCTTATATGCAGACTGGAGCAGCCAGGGATCAAACCACCAACCTTCCAATTAGCAGATGACCTGCTCACCTCGTGAGCTACAGCCACTCCATGTTGCTATGATGTTCTTTTTCGGAAATGTTGCGTTACCTCTATGTCAGATGTAATGAGACCTAAACCTTCTAAAAAGCTTTACTTTTGTCTCATCGGTCAACAGAATAATTTCCCAAAAGTCTCAGCAATCATTAAGATGTTTTTGGCAAAGACGAGCCTTTGTGTTATTCTTGGTCAGCAGTGGTTTCTCCTTGAACTCTCCCACGGATGCCATTTTTGCCCAGTCTCTTTCTTATTGTTTAATCATGAACTCTGACCTTAACTGAGGCAAGTGAGTCTGCAGTTCTTTAGAGGTTTCTGTTTCTGGGTTCTTTTGTGACCTGCTGTCTCTTGGTTGTAGACTTTGAAAATGACAAGCCTGACTCTTTGAAAAGGTTCTCTAGTTGTTAATTGTTGTAGAGGATTCTTAACCATGAAAATGATTTTGTGATCATCCACTTTAGTTTCCTTATGTGGATTTTCAGTCCTTTTGGTATTGCTGAGCTTGTCAGTTATTGTTGATTTGGCCACTTCTAAAGTTTTTTGGTCTCTCTGATAGGCTGGAAACCCAAAATAAGCATTATGAGAACCCCCTTTAATCTCATATTTAGAGTTCTAGTGAGCAGCTAGTTGAACACCACCTCCAGATCTTTTATCAGCTTAATTTGTCATAAAGTAACAAAGGAGCAGGCTTCACCTGGCCATTAATCTGCTTATCAGTCAATTGTCCAATTAATTTTGATCCTCTGAAAATAGAGGGATATGTATAAAAATGCCTTTAATCACTGTCCAAAAACGTGGAACAGCAACGAACTGCGAGGACTTGATCTAGATTTTTCTTTTTCTATGTGATACAAGAAACAGGAAAGGCACAAATGTAAGCATAAATTATAAATAAGACTGTTCTACAACTGTCCTCCTTTTTAACATCAGCTGTGTCGATATTTTTACACCCTGCTGGGTGCTGTCAATAGCACTGTAGTAGAGGATGAATACATAGAACCTCCTTTCCCTTTTAAATAAGGTCACTCTGTCTTTACTGTCTATTAAATAAAAATGGTCAATAAGGAGAATACAATATCTTGGGGTCATTATCATTTTAAGTAACGGTCTATAACAGGCGCATCACTGGGAGGCGATGTTGACACCAGTAACCTTTCGAGCCACTGGCCCAGCTGGGCTCCACTGCATGAGCTCCTTACCGCTGCTGCAACCAGCTTCCCTGGCAGTCAAGCTCTGCTGTAAGTTATTTCAAAATTAAGCTATAACAGACAAATGAATAAACTATTCAAGCTGTGATGGCTTACAATCCGTCTTACACACCCTCACAGGCAAACACACATTTGTGTGGCGTTAATCATTCCCCGGTGGCTGATAAAACAGAGACAGGTCATTAAGTCTCGACAGTGTTCATAAACTGCACTTTATTAACTGTCCTCTCCTTTCGCCCACTGACACACACACAGACACAAATTATTTTGCTTTTTCAAAAGGCACTTTTTCATTGCTTCTTCTCTGTCTGCGTATCACCTACCCTCAACCGTTCCCTCATACGTTTTTCTTCTCCTCCATCTCTCTTTTGTTAGAGGGCTGACAGTTAATTGGGAGTGTGTTTTAATGAGCTGGCCCTGAGATTTTATCTTCTCCTTTCATTAGGAAGGGAAGACAGGGGAGAGCATGTCAAGGAAGTGAAGGAAGAGGGAGAGAGAGTAAAGGAGGCAAGGAATGAAATGACAGAAAAAAAAGTCAGTGAATAGAGAACATCGAGAAGTTTTTAGTAAGTGCTGTGAAGAGCTCTCTGCGTGTTTGTTTATTTGTTAATGAGCTAATCAATAGCAGAGGTGTGTAAGCCCAGCAGTGGGCCTGCTTTGGGAGATTACTTACAAAGACACACAACTTGGAAGACTTGTTTATCTACAATGTTCTTCTCTTATTTTTAAACTGGCCTGACTAAACTAAAGTTGCTCAGCTCAGGTTTCTCAGGCACAAATTAGGACAATGTAAAACTCAATGTGAATCACAAGAATTTGTGTCAAACGTACCGTTTTATTTAAGCAGCTGCACAGTTTGATTGTGTCAAACAAATAAATAATTGTTTAAAAATAAAACTCTATTCCTAATACCATAGAGGAAATGAATACAGAATAATCTGCAGCAAGGTGAAAAGTGTTTATGCATAAATAAACAACGTTCTCCAGTCGTGTGTGTGTGTGTGTTATATATATATATATATATTTTTTTAACTTATGGGCTTACGTGAACTCTTAAATTCACAAATGTTAATATAACACTCATTCGGCATCTTCTCCTTGAAACTTCATGAAGAAAAATGCTCAAATAAGTCAATCACTCGCACTTCTAAGGTGTTTATCTCTCTGATTAGCAGAGCCTCATAAATATCTAATCACTGATGCTAATCAGATCCCTCACCTAGGGGTGAGCTAAAAATATAAAGCACATGCAAAAGCTACACTAAGGCCAAAAGAAAACAAAAAAACAAAAAGACTGTACCCTTTCCCTAGGTAAATAATTAAGGTATCACATGCTTAAAAAAAAATCTAATGTAATATTAATCCATTATTGATCAACCAAGAACATTTCTCCATAAACTCTGGGCAGTGAGGATGATTTTTCACCACACTGTTTCTTGCTTGCGGCACTAAAAGAATCACACAGTTACAGTCAATTCTGATGCCTGCAGCTTTGATCTCCTTCCACTTTAAGGCCGGCTGTTAAAAGAATTACACAGTCAAGCTTCAGACTATTTGGTGAAACTGATCAAAAACAGCAGCATTTTGGTGCCAACATAATGACATTCCCTTTGACTTTGAAGTATACCGTACAAACATATCAAAACAATTGACATCAAATGCTGCAGAGGTCTATCACTATTATAGATACATAATATAACAATTAAACCACAGCACATCAAACGTATCATTTTCTTGATGCAGACCTTTACCATGAAAACCACAGAAGTAATTTCCTAATGTCAAAGTAGACTCTAAGTCAATAAACCTTTTTTTTCCCACCTTTTTTAGGTAAATTGTAAAGTTCAACTGATTATGGCTAGATAATTAGATTTAAAGTTAAATTTAACATTTGGATTTAAATGAAGTTTATTACAGCAGACCTCATAAAACATTTTTAGATCAAATTATTTTATATCAAACTTTGTCACCACCACAGACACATAGTGGACCAAACTTATTAAAATTACTCTTTTCACTCCCCCGTGTTTTTTTTTTCTCCAGATAAATATCATGCTCAGCACTGACACATAGCCTATTTATATTCCTCAGTCAACTGGATAAAATGAAGGCTCTGCTCTTTATTTACCTGTTGTCGTGGTGAAATGTAGTTAAACTCAGATTGAACATGCTCAAAGTTGATTGGACTTACTCTGATCAGCTGTCATAGAACAGGAAACGTGTTTGTTGAACATGCTTCTTGGAATAGGATCCAGGTCTTATTTGGGATCAAAGTGAGAGTCATTAGGTTGTTAACTGCTGTCATTTAGAGCCACAGTAGTTTCTCCGATTTCCTTCTCACACGTAACTGGGGAGCTGACAGGAGACAGCTTAAGTGAAATAATGTTTAATCAGACAGACAACACATTATGTTACCGTAACTGTGTTACACTGAGCCAACGTCCTACCTTCTTTGATAAGGTCTCCGATGAAATATAAAGGAAGTGAAAGTAAACAAGCGAGCGAAAGAAAGCACCATCATCCCTGGATCATTTCACTCATGACAACTCACTTTGTCCACAGTTTGCACTTAAACAAACACAACATAAACATACAAACAGGAGCTGTCAATGTAGCAGTGGGAAATACTTGAAAACTGCTCTCCCTCTGCTCTTAGCTACCTCCATGTTACATTAGCTCTACCGTTAGCTGCTGATGCTGTCCTGTGGCCAAGTAAACGCAGAACATAAATTGAATTGGACTGAACTGGATTGACTCGTTGTCACCGATATTCAATCCAGCTTTTTGGGTCAGTATTGGACTGATGCCCATTCCAAATATTGGCTTGGTGAATCCATAAGTGGCTAAAACAACAACAACAACAACAAAAACAACCTAAAACAAAACAATAACAAAAACCAATAAAAAGATGTTTCTCAGTGTTTATCAAGATCAATTTTCTTGAAATGACACACTCTTGGCCTGACTCGATGAAAGATAAATACAAACCCTACAGCCGTGCCACTTGGATGGCAATCCCCCTGAATCCTATGAGGAAATAATGCCTAAATTTTCAATGTCATGATGAAGCAGCAAACCACATTTAAATAACTAAAAAGGAATTGCAATGCTAATCAGTTTTACTGCAAAATAATAGCCATGATAATACAGAGGAAATCTTACAGACATAAAATCAGGGAATAGACACATAGATACATCTCTAGGAGTGTACTGTGGTATCTGGCACCAGGGCACTGGCAGCAAATCCTTTTGGGTGCCGAGAATTTCATTTTACGGTTTTAGTTCTTTATGTTAATGCATTTCCATGTTGTTTAAGTAAAATGAGTCCAAAGAAGCTTGATTTGAACAACAGTATATATGTTGTCCCTGTATCATTGAATCATTTTTCTGGTCCACATGATAGCCATGCATCAGATGTCAACCGCAAACTAGAACAAATATCTGAACTGGTGTTTAAATGATTCAACTGACAAAATTCTCAGGGGAAATCCCCCAAAAATATGTTTTTAATATTAAAAACACGTAAGCATATTCTAATAGAACCAAAACATAAACGTGTGACCATGTAAATGAGCAACATGTAGCCTCATTAAACATTTAAAACACCGAACTACAGTAAGGTTAAAGGGCTGACAAACAATGAAAATAAAAGGTGGGGAATACATTTTAACGAGTGTGACATACAGTAATGAATGCATGAGACAAGAGAGAGCGCAGGGGAACGTGACTACTGCAGGTTAAACAGCTTACGCTATAGGAGGGGGATTTGGGTGCCTCTTCTAGAGGGGGATATTAGCAGGATTATCTGGCAACCCTGTTGCTGAGGTGAATAACATTAGAATCCTATTTGCAAAGACTTCAATGCTTCCTGTCCCAAATCCCCCCATTTTATCTCCCTCTCTCTTGCCTCATAGTACAATTAGTCCACTTTACATTCTCATAACCCAGATTAAACTCACACACGCGCTTAAAAAGCAGACTATATACACATACTGTATTTATGTGTCCTAGTGTGTATCCTCTTTAAAACATGGATGTCAGTGTGTGTTTATGTGTGTATGCGTGGGTTTTGATCTTTGTATTCCAATAATAGTACAGGCCTCTCTGCTCCCATAAGCCACTAAGTGTTTGTCAGACACACTCGCAATGGCGCATACTTTGAATACTAATACTGAGGGTGTTAGCATTCATTTTGAGTATGCATGTGTGGCTTTGTACATCTGTATGCACGTGCATCCAGCAGTGGGAGGGTGAGGTGATAGCAAGTGTTGTGTGGTGTGACAGAGAGTTGAGATTGGAACGAGTATGTGTGCATTTGAGTGTGACAGTGCGCACCATGAGGGCATTATGACTGTGTGTGAGTCCGTATATGCGTGTGTGTTTTATGGACACACTCTGAGGCTAATAAATATTGACAGTGAATTATCTCTTCTGGCAGAGTCGCAGGTGGTTTTGATGAAGCAGACCGGACAGAAAGCAAAAAAGAAAAAAAAAAGTGCATGTGTACACGCCGCTCCTATTTTATATTTTTCCTTTTTCAGCTATTCTTAATTTCAGCAGAATTCTCGAGAGTCCTTGAGCAAGGCACTGACGACCAGTCGCAATACACTAGCATGTGACACCAATAATTACCTGCCAAGATAATAAAGCTGCCCCTCTGCCATCTTGCCATTACGGATTCTCCAGGGTTTCTGCTCTAGCTAGAGGCCCCCCATCATAACACGGCAGCCGCAGCAACGTGGACATTAGCTAATGCTACACACAATTTGGCTAGAGAGAGAGAGAGAGAGAGAGAGAGAGAGAGAGAGAGAGAGAGAGAGAGAGAGAGAGAGAGAGAGAGAGAGAGAGACACACACACACACACACACACACACACAAGGAAC
>VVHJ01033112.1:14463-38041 GCA_015107715.1 Tylochromis polylepis | reverse complement strand
GTGGGGGGTTTGTTTTTTGGGGGGGGGGGGGGGGGGGGGGGGGGGGGGGGGGGGGGGGGGGGGGGGGGGGTGTGGGGGGGGGGGGGGTAGGCAGGATTAGTTCTAGTGTTCAGCCCAGTTATTGGTCACTGGACACAAACAATGGGAGGGCTAAAGAGGATTTGGTCTCGTGCGTACCCCCCTCCTCCTCTCCTGCTGTCCTGCAGTGCCAGTGGGAAGTGCACGGTATAGAGGTCCAGGCTGCACCCAACGGGGGCGGCCCCCGTGCATCTGGAAGATTGGCCCGTCTGCCTGTCTAGCATTTTCCCATCCCCCACCCCTCCCCCAGCCCAGGGTGGGACTTGAACTACATATGGACGAGACAAAAACACAGCCACATTCGTCACCAGTCAGACGAGACCCAGTTCGAGGAGCGTGCACAGTCGAAATTAGCAGCTGATCTGCGATGCGAGTGGCTGTAACTTGCTTAAGCGAGGTGTTGTGCGATTGCATAATACCTGCAGTTTATTTTAGTCTGCTGTTTGATTTAATCAGCTGGTTAGAAGTTTCTAAATATACCAGATCTGTCCTCACGCTGCCACCCCAGAGGATCAAAGTTGTGTTCAGTAAAGGGCCCATGTACTGTGACTGCGAGTCACATCATTTGATTGTAGTGCAAGAGGTAAAATGAGATGGACGTGAAACCACTAAGAAACTTTTTTTAAAATCTAGATTTGTTAAATTAGTTGAAATTGTGTGAATAATCAGGTGGTTTATTTACTCATTACTAGCTGACATATGCAATAACAATACTGTGCAGAGCAAAATTCGACTGAAATAAAAGTAGAGCTAATTTATTGACCTGCAATTTTAGACATTAAGAATGACCTTAAAAAACTATTTATAAGTAGTTTGTTGGTTTATTCATCTCATTTTATGGTCTTTATTGTCATATCACCTCGTTCCAGTGCCTTAGATGACCTAAGCATGAGGGGCGTGTGATTTGAAGAGCCAGGCATGCCCGATGTAGACAGTGCTAATAGGCAAATCCGGAGCAGAATGCCTCCTTTGTGTCAGTGAGCTTTAATGAGCCTGTTGTGAGAACTCTGTGCAGACAGAGAAACACTCTGCAACAAGGAGGGCCATTGTGTGATGAAATGATGTTTGTGCACGTGTAAATACGTGCGTGTGTTTGAGTCACAGTGCAATCTGTAGGTGGCAGTTGGCTCCATGTTTCCTGGAATATTAATAAATAATATGGCACTCTTAAGGAGTAGGCAGCTAACGATACACTGAAGCAACATTGACATTACAATGAAAAATTGCTTATTGTTAATTAAGAGTATAAGCCAAAATGAAAAAATATTTAAGAGAAAATGAGGAGGAACAGGTAGAAATAGTCCTGTTTGTGTCATAAAATAAAACATTATCTGTTCCGCTGGCAATCTGAACTGAGGGAAATGACTGAAAGACAGATTAGATAGAGCTTAAAACAGGACATAATCCACAGATTTTGGTAAATTTTGTGTAGCTAATGTGATAGTTGCTGTCTTGATTAAAAAGTTACTCGTTTTACCTGTAAAATGTCAAAAAATGTTTTAAAAATGTCCTAAAATTGATTTTGTTAAACTTTTGGTCCAAAACTGCATATGTGTAAATGAAGTGTTAAGTTAACCTGGTTTGTTGGACACCATCACACTCTGTCCAATGCTGTGACCTTTCTTCGTCTGACTCCCTTCTGGTTCACCTTCGCAGTGGCTACCATGACAACAGAGGCAACTGCTGTGACTGAGGCAGACACTGAGGGCAAGCAGAAGACCAGTGGGGCTGAGCCCGAACCCGAACTAGAGAACAAGCAGAAGACAGAGGCGGCAGCATCTGACCCAGAGGGGGAGCAGTCGAGCAAAAAGGCCCAGGAACAGGTCACTGAGCCTGGGCCTGCCGATGCAGCGACCTCCCCTGAGGAGGAGCAGCTAAAGCCTCGTACCAGGACCTCTGCTGGTAAAGGTCTTTCTCGTCTCTTCTCCTCTTTCCTCAAACGCCGCTCGCAGTGCTCAGAGGAAGAGGTGTTTGAGGCAGAAAAAGCCAAAGACGAAAAGGCAGACAAAGAGGAAAAAGTAGACAAGAAAGAAGAGGAGAAGGTGCAAGAGGGGAAAAGTCAAAACAAGGAGGCCAAAGCAGAGGAGGAAAAACCGGAGGTGAAAGAAGTGAAAAAGAAAGACGACAAAGCAGAACCTAAAGAAGAGAAAAAGAAGGTGGAAGAAAAAGTAGAGAAGAAGGGCAGCAAAAAGAAAAAGAAAGAGGCCAAGAGAAAAGCAGAAGAAAAGGATGAAGAGAAAGTGAAAAAGGAGGAGACAAAAAAGGAGGAGACAAAAAAGGAGGAGGAAAAGTTGATAAAAAAAGAGGAGCAAAACGAGGAAGGGACGACACAGCAGACTGTAGAAAAAGAGGAAAAGAAAGCGGAGAAAAAGGAAGAGGAAAAGAAGGAAACTGCTGAGGTCAAAGGCAAGGCGGCAGACGCTGGAAAGAAGGAGGAAGAAAAGGTTGACAAGAAGGTGGCGAAGAAAAAAGAAAAAGAGGAGAAGTTAAAGAAGAAAGAGGAGGAGAAAGTAAAAAGGAAAGCAGAGGAAGAAGAGAGGATAAAAAAGAGAGAAGAGGAAAAAGCAAAGAAGAAAGAAGAAGAAAAAGCCAGAGAAGTTGAGAGAGCGAAGAAGAAAGAGGAGAAAACGAAAGAGGAAAAAGCTAAAAAGAAAGAAGAGGAAAAACCAAAAGAGGAGTTGAGGAAAAAAGAAGACGAAAAGGTGAAAGAAGAGGCAAAGAAGAAAGAGAAAGAAGGGGAGGAAGAAAAGCCGGAAGAAAAGGAGGAGAAGGAAGAGAACAAAGAGAAGAAAAAAGAGAAGGGAAAGAGCAAAGGAAAGAAGGAGGAGAAGGAAGTGAAAGGGCCAAGTGAGGAGCAGGTGAAAGCACCGATTGCTGCTCCTGAGCCTGAGCTTAAAACTGAGCCAGACATTGAACAAGCTGCTGATCAGCACTCTATAAGCAGCACAGAGGCGCAGGTAAGTCCTAACAATCTCACATTTAGAGTACTTGTTCTCAAATCTTCCTTCAAACTTTGTTGCTAGAATTTCCCAAGATTTCCTGTGATTAAGATGAAAGTAGAACCAGTAGGCAGTTGGCTTAAATTAGCATAATCACTGGAAATGTAAAGATATGTCAACCTCACCTAAACAGACCTCCAAAGCTTACTGGTCAAACAATATATTTTGCTTGAATACCTCTACCAACAAAACAAAGCTAACTCTAAAAACAGACAGTGGTTTTATTTGGAGTAATGTGCAGTTCTATTTTTAAGCCGACTGCTGTGATTTCATGCTGCTTGCAAGGTCCTTGTGATAACAAGACCCCAGGAAGCTTGGCATTGATGGAAAAGAGGTATTACAGACTTTCAGAGGTGCTGGTAGACCGATTCCTCATAGATTCATCTAACTCATCTAACTGTATTTTCCAAAACAATGGTTAAAAAAGAACAGTACTGCAGACAAAGGTTATAAAAAAAGCACTTAATGCTGCTGATTTGGTTCTGCTTTGTAATGAATTTTTTATGTGGATAACTTGCTCAGTGAGCATCACTGTGCTCACTTGGGCTTAAAGGCTGGTCTGAAACAAAGATGACTGCTCGAGTTGATCCTGGGTTATTTGAGTACTACCATTGTATGGTGCTCTTTATAATGTCTCCCACTTTCTTTTTTATCTTTGTGACACACTTTGGCAATTGTCTTGTTTTGACTATTTTAGCCAGCCCAAGAGGAACACAAGGAAGAGGCTGTGATAAAAGAGCCTGAAGCAGTGGAAGAAGTGAAACAGAAGGACACAGAGAAAATAGTGGAAGAACCAGCAGAAAAGGAAGAGCCAGTCAAAGAAGAGGAAAAGAAAGAAGAGCAGGCAAAGAAAGAGAAGCCTGTAAAAGAAAAGACGGAAAAGAAGACTGAAGAGGTTAAAGGCTCCAAACGTCAGAAGACCATGCAGTGCAAAGTCACCCTGCTGGACGACGCTCAGTTTGAGTGTGAACTTGATGTAAGTGATCCCTCCCTAAATGCACCACTGTTGCGTTTGCTTTTCTGTGATGCTGTGGACATAGATAAACATGGAAGCTGAAGAGTATCTCTTGCCATGTGTCCCATGTCTGTGTTTCTCTTTCTCATTTAGAAACATGCTAAAGGCCAAGAACTTCTTACAAAGGTGTGTGATCATGTTAACCTCCTGGAGAAAGACTACTTTGGCCTGGCTCACTGGGAAACCCCAACCAGCAAGGTAGGATGGTTTTACCCTTCTGTAGTATTAATTATTAGGAGCATAACTGGATATTATGAATTACAGTGCAAAAAAAAAAAGAAAAAGTGAGCAAATTTTCTTATATTTCTTCCGTTTTGCTTAGACATGGTTGGAACCCACCAAAGAGATACGGAAACAGGTTGCAGGTGCTGTCTATGAGTTTACATTCAACGTGAAGTTCTACCCTCCTGATCCAGCACAGCTTACTGAAGACCTAACCAGGTGAGCAAGCATCAGGTTAAAGGAATGGATCAACATGAGGCGATAGGGAGCTTTTGCGCTGCATTTGTTTAACCCAGAATAAATGTTCACAGATTCACTTCCTTCTTCATTTCACACCTTCTCCAGGTACTTTCTATGTCTCCAGCTGAGGAAGGACATTATGCGTGGTGTTCTTCCCTGTTCCTTTGTCACACTGTCCCTGCTGGGCTCCTACACAGCCCAGTCAGAGCTCGGAGAGTATGACCCCGAGCTCCATGGAACAGACTACATTAAAGATTTGAACCTGGCCCCTGGACAGAGCAAAGAGCTGGAGGAAAAAGTGATGGATCTGCACCGCACATACAGGTCATTAAGGAGTTTGGTTGGAATAAATAGCGATGGCGTTGTCTAGACACGCCCTTTTCACTAAGCCCAATGTGCACACATTGAAGGAACATAATTAATTTTCAAAGCTGCTTGAAGATAATTTAGCCTCAAAAATGATCCTGACAGTAAAATGTGTCTTTGAATTGAACGTTCTCATGTGTGTACCCAGATCAATGAGTCCAGCCCAGGCAGACATGCTGTTTCTGGAAAATGCCAAGAAGCTCGCCATGTATGGAGTTGACCTGCACCAAGCCAAGGTATGTTTATATGTATTTTTAAAATTATTTTACTGGTTTGGATGAATGCTTTGCTTCTTAACGTGTGGTCCAATCTTTTTCATGGAAACATGCCACAAGTATGTATGCACGTATTGATTTCCATTCATTTTGAAAATGTTTTCTTTTTTTTTTTCTTCTTTACAATAGCATCATTGTATTGCAGCAGTAGCATCCAGATTTAATTACAAAATTGATGTCATCCCCCTTTTGGGAAAAAAAAGAGAGAGATTAATAACATCCTAAACTCCCTGACCTCGAACTGCATTCCTGTTTTGTGAGAAAGTCTGCCCCCCGGTGGATGTTTATTGCAAGTGCAGGCTGGCGGTGTTTGGTGAGGGCTGTAAATGTTCCATGGTGTTTCTTGCGTGCAGGATCTGGACGGTGTTGACATAATGCTGGGTGTTTGCTCCAGTGGTCTGATGGTTTACAAGGACAAGCTGAGGATCAACCGCTTCCCTTGGCCCAAAGTGCTCAAGATCTCATACAAACGGAGCAGCTTTTTTATCAAAATCAGACCATCAGAGGTAAATCTCACTTTACATAGTTTGTATTTTTGACCTGTATTGATTTTTGTATTGTTCTGCTCAGTCCAAACACAGATCCAATTTCCATAGATTTCCTCTGAACTGGTAGCTTAGCCTTGAAAAAATGTAAAGAACTGATTTATCTTAATTAGCAATAGATAGTGTGTGGGATTTACTCTAACCCCCTTAGACTTATTCATTATTTCTCAGCAGAAGTGGCTGTTGTAATAGTAAAGTAATAGTACTGTTAGTTTATATTGCTATTGGTTTTCTTATACGCATAAATATAACTGTACAACTGAGCAGACTGATTCAAGATCATGGTATTCAAGCGCAATGAGAGGATACATTCAGCTTTTCAGATGTCTTTCAGTTTCTTTCACTATTTAAAGAAAACGGTGTTTCAGAATTGCAGAATAACATCACCATGAAGTCATTAAATTTGACTTTTGTTTCTTCGCTTTTAGCAAGAGCAGTATGAAAGCACCATTGGTTTCAAGCTGCCCAACTACAAAGCCTCTAAGAAGCTGTGGAAAGTTTGTGTTGAACATCATACCTTCTTCAGGTAACAACACTTTGATTCTCAGTGACACTTAGGTCCTCCTTATCCACTTGCTAATTGGCTAACTCCTCACTCCACCTTAAGCCCTGTATTGGCACCACAGCAGTTTTAACCACAGGGGAAAAGCTGAACACCCTTAAAACTTTTGTCTCCTTAATGGGATCAATCCAAACATGTGGCTAATCTTTATACATAACGCTGATCCTTTTTTTTTAAGAAGACAATGCAGGGTTTATAATTTTGAATCCCTAGTGCTCATGAAATGGTCAAATTGATTAAATAATGTGTAGATTAAAATGTAATTATTATATCTCTTGCTCAGGGTTTCAACAGTGGAGCCGCCCTCGTCACGTCGCTTCCTCGTCTTGGGCTCTAAGTTCCGGTACAGCGGTCGTACTCAGGCCCAGACCCGCCAGGCGAGCTCCATGATTGACCGCCCAGCACCTCGCTTCACACGATCTGCAAGCAAGAGGCTGTCTCGCAACCTAGATGGAGGTATGCGTGAGTGTATGTTGTCACATTTGTGTGTGTGTGTTTGTGTTTGTGTCTGTGTGTGTGTGTTCTGCAATACACCACAGGTCCAATAAGGTGCCCTCTGACTTGTTTTGCCCTAGAACCTGGAGATGAAACTCTCCAGTTTCTGCAGGTAGTCTCGGCATCAGCCAGGACTCAGGTTGATGATTGGTCACTGGTGATGGTATCTGACAGACCCCAGCCTTCTTCCGAATTCACAGGTACTTGGAAGTGTGTGAAGCGATGCCTTTTGGCATACCTTCTACTCGCAGATTGCTTCGTAGGATCTAACAGCCTTTCTGCATCATTTCTCCATTCCTCTTTGCTTTCATACCTGCAAAACTGTTGCTTTTCAGCACAGTCAGCTTGTCTGGAAAGTGACCTATTCTGATACATGAGACGTGACACATACCCTGTACTTTCCCTGGTGTGACTCCAGAGTATTGTTGGTTACTGAAATCTGAAAGAAATTAAACAAATTTCCTCACAAACGTAACTCTGAACAGGTATTTCCAGCCTTGAGGCTCTTGTTCCTCTTTTTTTTTCATTTTTTTTTTCATTTCATAACTTTGCACTTATTGTGTGTTGCACAACCGCTTTCATTTGCTTACAGCGTGTGCCTTCATGCTTGAACTCTTGACTGACTGACCTCCCTCATCACTGCTCCAGTGTCCATCATTATAACGGGTTACATCTGGAGCCTGTTTGTGTTCCAAAGTGCAAAAGGCATCTTTCATTCGTCTTTATACTAACCTTGCCTTACTGGACTCACAGTAGTCTGGCACAAAAGCTTGACATCTTGCTTGCTTGAAGCGCTGTGCAGCATTCACAGCCGGTCGTCATCTCTGCAGCAAAACCATTACATAACTGGCATCACCTCGTCATGTCTTCACAGCCGGAAGGGAGTTTGAGCAGAAATTCACTCAGTCCTGGGAGGAGGAGGAGGAGCGTACTGTTGGCACGGAGACTGGGACTGCTGGTCCTCAAACCATTATCCAGACATTCAGTCAGCAGTGGCAGGATCTGGCGAGCGATGATGATCAGCAGCAGAGGAGAAAGGAAGATGAATGGTTTATTCTTCTGGATCATCAGCCTCATATTCCATTTATCTCACCCTTTGATTTTGTTGAAGAGCCAGGTATCTACCTTTATAGTGCATGGGTAGCGTCAAATATCACAAATTTAACATGCATTTCAGTCATGTTGCCACCATACTATATGCACACAGCACTACTCAGTAAGAAACCGGGCATGTGGCTCCACGTGGCCCTTTGGTTTTAGCTGTTTGAAGTTTGTTGTTGTTTGATCACCTGGTACAAAAAAATGTTGCACCTTATTTTCTGATGTCAGCTGAAACTAGCTTGGCAAAAACGAGCTTTATGGACCACCTACTGGAACCAGCGGTGATAAAGCAGGATGACTGGTTCCTGTACTTTGACCGCCTGCTCAGCGTGTCTCCCTCTGAGCGTTTTGAAAAACCTCAATGTGAGTTTCTTTGTCTGGCTTTCTGCAAAAACCTTCAAACTTTTTTTTTTTTTTTGGGTAATTGGAAAACAACTAATTGCAGCACTTAAATGGTTTATTGTATCACTTTCCAGTCTCTACCATGGAGGAGGAGGAGGAGGAGCAGGTCATAAGTGTGGAAGAACAGCAAAAGGTCACTGAGGAGATGATTGGGAGGATGCGGGAAACAGTGATGTTGGTGGATGCATTTACCGAGAAGGAAATTTTGGAAGGCAGATTGAGGGAAGTGAGGGAGTTTGAGGAAAGGCTACAAGAAATTGATAAAATTGCAGGGAGAATTCAGCATGCAGTAGAGGAAGAACTGGGGGAGGAAGAGGTAGAAAAGTTAAGACAAGAAGAGAGAGACATGGAGCAGAAACAGTTGATCCAAGCCAAAGGTGTAACAGAAATGGTGGTGAGGAAATCTGTGAGGAGAAGAGTTATAAAAGAAGGTGAAGAAGGTGAAGTGGACGAATTGGAAGAACAAATAAAAGAGGTGTTTTTAAAAAACTTGTTGCCTGAGGAGGAAGAGGTCGTGGTAAAGCAGGAGAGCGAAAACAAAGTGGGGAAAGAAGTGGTAGAAAAGTTAAAGGAAGGAGAGAGCAATCTGGAGCAGAAACAGTCGATCCAATCCAGGGGTATAACGGACATGGTGGTGAGGAAATCTGTGAGGAGAATAGATACAGATGAGGGTGAAGTGGATGACTTGGGAGAACAAATAAAATGGGTGAAGTGGGAGGGTGAAGACGATACAGATGACAGCTTTAGAGAGAAACTGCATCAAATAGAAGAGGAGTGGCGAGATGCAGAAGTTGCTGGCTCTGCTGCTGTAGCAGGATACAAGAAGGTTCAGCGTAGGACTGAGAAGATGGTGACTATTGTACAAGAGAGGGGGCAGCAGCAGGAAGACACGGAAGACATGCAGGGACAGGCTGGTGTTACATCAGAAGAGATGTTAGAAAGACAGGAACTATGGCGTAAGACGGAAGTGGTGGAGGAGAGGCCACAGAGGGAGGTTACAGAGAGGTCAGAGGGTCTGTCTCAGGCGGACGTTGATGATGTTTGGTTCATACTTTTAGATCAGCCTCCACACAAAGCTGGTTTCAAAACACCAGGTACAGTATGCTAATCCCTCTGATATTCTAATATCACCAAAACCATAAAGACATACATAATGTCCTGAAACACTAACATTATATTAACCAAACTGGCTTTCGTTTTGCTCTTTTCTTTGGATTTGACTTCTACAGTGAGGTGTAAGATATACTCAACTTTGGATGTTTTTTTTAAAAGAGAGAATAACCTCCTGTTCACTGCCCAGCTTCTCTTCCAGCTTTTTGGTGCCACTTGTTTTCCGCCACGCTCAAATATTCTGTCTTCACTTTCGTAAATAGTTGCCGATGTGGAACGTGTTCAAGTGGATGAGGGTGATTATTTCAATCACAGACCACAGATCAGCGTTGAACGGGTTGATGACTGGTTTGTGTTGCTGGATTTTATTCCCCGACAAAAGCTTTTTGCGCCATCAGGTACTGCTCGGTCTTGTTTTTGTTTTGTTTTTTGTTTTTTTTAACTTTGGCTTCCTTGTGCTTTATTTTGTCCTTGCTCGCTGATGAAAGAATTGCATGTTAATGCTGGTGATAAAAGACACCTCTCCTGACTCTGCTTACCAGTTACTGACATGGAAGAGAGGAAAGAAATGGTAATCGAAGATGCATTGAGATATATAGAAGAATATCTACAACACAGAGTGACAGACAGAGTTGATGATTGGTTTGTGTTACTGGATGTTTTTTCAAGAGAAACGTCGCAGGCACCACCAGGTATTCATAAAAATCCCCTGTGCTGGCTCACAGCTTTAGCAGAATCAATTATTCTAAGTACTGCAGGTACTCTTATTTTCGAAGTCCCTACGCTCTGTAGATTTTGAGCTTTTTCTTTTTCCTCTTTTTTTTTATTAAGTCACCTTTTCGGAGCGTATTGCTGCTCCGCCAGAGGAACGCCCCTCTCTGATTGAAGTAACAGCTCTTGAGCAGAGAGAAAGAAGAGTTGACATTTTAGTTGAAGCTGCTGACGCAAAACAAACGTTGACAGAAGGGGAGGATGTAGCACTTCTACAGGATGTGAAAGAGCAAGAAGATGACTGGTTTGTGCTGCTGGATGTTCCCATTAGGCAGCCCTCATTTATAGCACAAGGTAGAGCAGATTTTCCCTTGCACTCCTGGTGTTTCTTCATTCACTTTGTGCCTCAAGTGTCTTACAGTGCGTTTTCGTTCTGTTTGTTAGTAGCTTCCGTGGCTGAGTATGTTGAGGTTTACACCAGAGAGAGCGTTTCTGCCTTGACTGAAGCAGAGGCAGTTGATCCCAGGCGGGAGCTTGTAGTTGAGGATGCTGTGGTGGAGAAAGTGGAAGCAGAGCCTCCCAAGCAAGTTATTCCAGAGCAGACTTCCTATGTGCCTCTAGGTACCTGCAGCTCGCAAATGTGCTTTTATCAGATCAACAAAAGATTTATCTTGTGCTTGATAGTAGCCAGAGTTGAAATCTAAATTTTGTTTTGCAGTTTCTATGTCGATGCAGACTAAAATCTATCCAGATGTTTCAACCGAAGTGAAAAGTATAGAGCAGAGATTGCCTCAGATTGACCAGGTTAGACCACAGCCTTCCCAGCCAGAGAGAGACGATGACTGGTTTGTTCTGTTTGGTACTACGCGTGATGAAAGGGCAGTCATGATACCAACAGGTATTACAGTAAATTCAGATGGAAACGTTATATTCTAAGAGCTTTAACCTGCTTTAAGGACTTCTGTGGTCATAGCAGTATCACTCAATGCTTTTGACTCTGTCTGTGCCAGTGACTCCAGCTGAGATCGTTCCGGACATGAAGACTTTTGAGGTTGAGGTGACTGAAAAATGGATGAAGACAGTAATTGGTGCAGACGGCGGGCGAGACAGGACAAGTCTGTCTGAAATTAGAGCAAGCCAAATTGACTCCCTCTCTGAGAGACCAGATGATTGGTTTATCCTGTTTGAAAAGCCTGTGGTCATACAACCAGGTAGATTTCATTGCCAAATGGGTGCTGTGTGAAGCTGTGCGCAAGAAGTTCACATCAGATGTATTTATGTTTCTGTTTCTGTTTGTTGCTGTAGTCAAACCTATTATTGATGTAGTGGCAACCACTGAGGTAAGAGTGAAGATCGTGGAAGATGTGAGGCCACCTGCGGAGATGGTGGAGATTGAACCAGCAAAAGCAAGAAAAGTGGATGATGATTGGTTTGTGCTGCTGGATGCAGCAGCAAAAGCACCAGGTATTCTGCTGCTTGTATGGCTGTGCAGCTTTGCTATGAGATGATATCAGACTGAATAACATGGCAACTGTGCTCGATTTCCATTATGTTGTACTAGGAGTACAGTATAAACTAATACAGAAATACTACACCAGCCTTAATTATACTGTGTTTGTATGGTGGTACAGTATGTTAGGGGAAAATGGTGATTTAAGATATTTAGGTGGAGAGAAAAAAAAAACAGCTTTATGCATTGATGCCAGCTCTTTTTTCATGCCTAAATTAAGGGTAGATTTACCTTCCTCGGGATCTCAATTTAGCTTTTTTTCTGTACTCTGTCAGCGGCTGGGGGCGAACACATCCATATGTATCCTGATGTAAGACCTGCTAAAGAGCTTACACTCATAGAGCAGAGAGCACAGCAGAGAATTACAGTAGTGGAGAGAATGTGGCAGCAGCAGCAGGATGTGGTGCAGCCACGTCCAGCAGTGAGAGAGGTGGAAGATGATTGGTTTACTCTTCTCGATATGCCACTTAAGAAATCAGGTATAATCCCAAAGAACTTGGTATGCATACATACGAAACATTTCTTGCTGAGGTGAGTAACACCTGGTTGTGTGTTTGTATTAGCCGCTGTCTTGGAGCGTGAGCGGCTCCCAGCACAGGTCGCAGTTCCAGCTGCTGCTGCGGCCACGACAAAGATTACGATTTCTGAGACGAAACCGCAGTTTGAGAAACGGATCCTGGAAGAAAGACTCTCAGGTACACGTGTCAGTGATAATTGGTTTGTTCTACTCGAGGGTGACCTCAAACCGTCAGGTATTTTTTTCCTTGTTTGGATTTTTTCCTTTTCGTGTGTGTGGCAGATGAAAAAAAAAGCTCACACACGGTCATGCCTTGTTTGTGTCATAAAAACACTCATTTCTAACAGTTGCAACCTCTGCACGGGACACACTGGCTTATTATTGCGCGTCCACAGTGGGCAGTTTGCATTTGCCATTATTCATGGACCTTTGACTGTGCTATGCTTTGTAGACTGAAGCGACAATGCTTTCTTAATGTCATCATTTCCCTGGTTCAACCTCATTTAGCTTTATGCCTTTTTGCAGCCTAACACCGACAGCTTTTGCATCCAACCTTTGGAATATAACAAGAACCGCTTTTACACTGATCCACTTTGTGGACATCTGCTTCTGGCCCACATCACATCCTTACGTTTTTGTGTGCTTGTCTTTTTAAATGAGAGCAAAGGAAACAAATGAGGTACAGTATACATGTGAAATATTGAGGCTAAGTGTGCCATATGCTTGTTGAGATGTGCTGTTGTATTTTTAATGCTATAGCTGTTTTCATGTGCATTTTACTCACTGAGATCCTTTAACTGTGTCCAGTGTGCACAACACTCTCCACTCGCAGTCTGCTCAGCGCTAAAACACAAACTTTCACTCATTTCCATTTTGTCTGCGTTTTGTCTAGCTGTGAGCGTACAGAGGTGCACACGCCCTGTCAGTGCTCCGGTCTTCTCCCAGGCTGCTCTGATGGAGGCAGGAATCCCCATGGCCCCTCTTGAACAGCCCCAGACCTCCACTCCAATCAAAACCAGCCGCCAGGAGGAACGGAAGCTGCAGGTCACCGTAGAAGCCATGGAGCCCTCAAAAATTGAAGCCGGGGCTGACGCCAAGGTATTCAGTTACTGTGATCACTGTTGTAAATGTTGGCAATGTAATATGCATGGAAAAAAGGGTTAAAAAAATGTTGTGCCTTCATAGAAAGTCTTTTATTGTGAATGGTACATAGCCTTTGTGGCGAAAGATGCTAAAGTAGTGATCTGAGATTGCTCTCTGTGTCTGAGTGTGAACTGTGTCTCTCTTGCTGCTGTAGCCAGCAGTGTGGAGGGACCAGAGAGAACTAGACTCATCACTGATATCCACCATGAATGGGGACATCCAGGTTAGTGTCAGACGCAGGCGTCTTGCATGTCAGAAGACATGCTTTCACCACGGTTGAGATGTGAGTGTTAACACCAACATTCAGGGGATGCTAACACGTCTTCCTCTCTCCTCCCCTGGGGTAGCACGAGTCTGAGACGACGAGCACGGAGGTGGTGCGAATGCGAAAGGTCAGATTCTTAGTGCCGTACATGTTACCGTAGCCATTTTCTCCACCTCCATTTCTGATGATAAAGAGCTTCTCATCCAAAAGACTAATATCACCCTCTTCTCATGTTGTGCTTCCATACAACTAGGTCGTAAATGAAACCTACATCAGGTTCGATGCACATGAAATTTTTTTTTTTTTTTAAATAAAAGGTAGAAAATATAACAGTGGATAGATTGCAAACAGTTTTAGAGTCTCAGAGTACGTTAACACCTACTGGCTGTCTTTAGAAGTTGAAACAGTTACATAATTTCTTCCCATTGCTTGCTGTTCTTAACACTGGAATGCACACATGCATGATTATAGATTAAATGCACTAAAAGAGGCATGGTAACTGGTGTTTTATCACATTTTTGTCACTCCATCAGTCTTTTTCTTTTCTCATTATAAGATATAGAAATCTTCGGTCAGTCCTCCAGAGCCATATGTTCTTTGCTTTGTTACTATAGTGCAGATTTTGGTCCCTTATGGTCACACAAACGACTGTGCATGCACTCCTTACAACTCTTACTTTCTCTGTTTTATTAACACATTAGTGAACTTCATAGTGTGCATGGAAGAGGTGTGGCTGTTTGATGCCAGCATAAAGGGAAAATGAAACAAACCCACCTTCTTTTTTTTTTTGTTCTTTTCATTTTTCACAGAAAAGAGCTAAGAAAATTGAGGGTGGCTCAATATATATCAGACATAGCCAATTAATGTTGGAGGTTGGTATCCCTTCTGGAGACATCGGTCTCCAGCTGCATTTTCTTGCTCTTTGGCGCACCGGCTGCTGTTTAACATCACGCTTGCATGCGGCATGATTCACACTTTTCTCATTGGCGTTAACGAGCGGCTGTAGATTACATGAAAAATGTGTGTTTGTGTGTGGCAACCGACTCTGATCTGATTGATTCAGGAGAGTGCTGTTGAGTTTAGAACAACAAGAACAAAAAAAAAGGACTGGGTTCAATCTGAACTTGTTCAGGATGCTGCACTCCTGATAATCCATAAACTGCTCATAGTGATTCACCGTGTGGTGTATGTGAGGCACTAAGGTCTAAGAACAGTGAAGCTTTCCTTAACTGGTTTTCTTTTTAATGGCAGGTTTCACTCCGAGCTCATGTTTTATGCATTTATTTATTCTAGATCATCAGTATTCTCCTGTTCCTGCTTTTCTCTGTCCTTCATCTCATTTTCAGACTTTTCAGTAATGCATTTCATTTTCTTGACAATTACGCAATTATGTTCTGTTTGTTTGCCATCACATCCTACGGTTGCCTGTAAAGATCAACTTGGTGCTAAATGTTGCCAAATCAGCGCTTCGACCGTTGTTCATTTGTCTTAAATGAACGAGGATTTCATTTGGAACGAGCCTTCATCTTCAACAGCTTTTACAATGTCTGCTGGCACCGCCTCTCTCCTGCTCTGTGGTTTACAGCCTCTTCTCTTAACATGTTTCACTGCGAGCCTAATGCTGTGAAATAGATGCTTAGTGTTGCGCTGTATAGTTTAACCCTCTACCCAACCCCGGCTCCAAATGACTCAAAATATTTATCAGCTTGATAAATCGTGGCTCCAGCTCTGCTCTCATGAATCAGCTGCCAGGCTTAATTTGCATTTTGAAAAGGAGACACTGATCATTTTTCAAGAAATCTGAAAAACTGATGTTTGCTTAGAATCACGTTAACCCCGCTTCTGCTTATTTAATCATCAATAAATCAACCAAAATTGCACAAAACAAACAAAAAAACCCACCAAATAGTCTGACTTTTTTTTTTCTTTTAATCTCTCCCTGTCTACAATACATCTTCTGCCTTCCCTCTCCCTTCCTGCCCAACCTCCGTGTACTTTCTGTCCTTGTATTATCCTCTTTCTCCATCCGGTGCCCCCCTCCCAACCGCAACGTCTTTCCCATCTCGGCTTTCCTCTGTAAAGGATTTTGATAAGCCTCAGGAGGTGCTGCTCAGGCATCATGCCAGCATCAGTGAGCTGAAGAGAAACTTCATGGAGGCGGTCCCAGATCCCAGGCCAAGTGAGTGGGACAAGCGCCTGTCCACACACTCTCCCTTCCGCACCCTGGGAATCAACGGTCAGCCTCTGACCAGCGCGGATGGGGTAAGTCTGGCACAAAAAACAACCGATCCTTTTAGTTCATTTAGTCTATGAGTTTAAGAATTTGAGGAAAAAAAGTATACTAATAATAACATTTAATTTGAACTAATTAAGATGATCAATTTTGGAACTGACTTGGCACTTACTTGTGTTTGAGTAATATTTAAAAAGAAGAAGAAATTGTGAAGATGAGTCATTCAGGCTCTTCCTGATGTAAACAGTGTTGATAGTTTGCGTGTGCATGTATTTGAGCTGATGGCATGTGGTATGCATTACATGAATGTGTATGAAGAATGCAGCCGGACTCGTTGACTTGTACGTTCATTCGTTCACATAAAAGACTGCTGTGGGTGAGGCATCTTTGGGACAGGTTTTCCACTCTCTGAGATCTCACTTGGTCTGAATCAGACCTGCTTAGGATGCCTCTGAACCCCAACACGTTTGTACTGCATGACTGACAGACCTGACTTTTACAAATTTGCTGCATGACTAAAAGGCAACCCACCTTCAAGATGTTTTGCACGTGCTGGCGCTGAACAGTATTTCCCCTTTTCCTCCTCTTTTCCCTCTCTTTTCCCTCTCTTTTTTTGCGTACTTTCTTTTTACTCGGCTTTCACCTTTTTTATTTTGTTGCTTTTTCTGAGCATCAGTTGTTTTTTTTATGAAGAGATGAGGCCTCATTCACAGTTGTATCAACAATTATTATGCCACTCTGGTAAATGAGCTCACAGGATTCTGGCAAACAGCTAATACAACATTATTATTATTAGTATTATTATTGACATGAGTAGATATTTTTCAATTTGAATGACAGTATTTCATGTAATTGAATCTTTTCACGGGTGGAAACTTGTTGTTGCTGTCACATGAGTAATTATGTAATCTATTGAGTTTCACTTGGCATGCATTTGCATCAAGTGCTTCATGATGGCTTGGACACAAAGATTATTGCAAGTGAAAACTTAAATTCCTTCAAACATATCGTATTGTCAGCATGCACTCGAGTTTTCGAAGAAACACGTACAGGAGGGGCCATAATTTGTTGGAGAGAGACATTTGTTTTTAATAGTTTCACAGTGGATTTTAAATCGAATCATCAACATGTGATTGAAGTGCCACCTTTCAGCTTTAATTTAAGGGCTTGTACAAAAGTATAGCATTAGCTGTTTAGGAATTACAGCCATATTTATGCACTGTCTCCAAAACATTTTCATGGCCAGGTGAAACTTGTTCCTATATTATTTCTTGACAGATGAAACAGAGATAACATCTGAAGTTGATTCAAAATGTTATTCAAAAATATGAGGCCAGTGCAAGTCAGGGAGACTGTCATTAGGCTGAAAAATCAGATCAAACCTATCAGAGAAATAGCAAAAACCTTCAGAGTGGCCAAATCAATAATCTCGTACGTTCTTAAAGTTAATGAATTCAACGGCCAGCTCAGCAACACCAAGACGCCTGAAAGACCACAGAAAACAACCAAAGTGGATGATGAAATATTTCCAAGGTTAAGAAAAAACAATTTCACAACATCTAAGCAAGTCAAGAACACTCGTGGACAGGTAGGAGTATCAGTGGTCTATGCTTCATGAATGGAAATACAGAGGCTTTACAGTAAGGTGGTTAAACTCAAAAACGAGAAGGCCGGATTAGACTTTGCCAGAAAACATCTGCACAGATCTGACCAAAAACTTTGGACACATGAAACCAAGATGAACTACGAGAATGATGGGAAGAGAAAAGTATGGAGAAGGAGAGAAATAGCCAATGATCTTAAGGCCATCAAGGAAAAGAAATGAGATACTCGTCAATGGCCAATTGGTCACCTGATCTTAGCCAAATATAGCGTGCTTTTCTATTACTGGAGACAAATTTGAAAGACACACAAATAGACCTAACAGAACCTCACAAGGAAAGAAACAGAAGATTTGATGTCCGTGGGTTGTAGACTTCAGCATTTTTATTCAAGTGAACAAACCTTATATTTAAAATTATGTTTTTCTGGCATTATTTTTAAACCTCACAAACCTCTCAGCTTGTTAAACCCCTTGAATAGTTGAAAGTCTGCACTTCAGTCATATTGATTTAAAATCCACTGTGGTGATGTGCATAGGCAAACTACAAACACTGTGCCTTTGTCCAACAAATTATGGACCCAACTGTACTGACAGCTCACAGCGAGCAGTTTGGAAATGAAACAGAACAATTGTACAAAATGCATGAGCCAACAACCACATGACTCCCAATATGAGTAATATAATTGTTTTTTTTAATCATTTTTTCCAAGGCAGTTTATTGTCTTGTTTACAACTCACTACTGTAAGAAAAGGAAACATCAACTTTAAGCAGAGGTAGATTTGATTCTGCTGCTTCTAATGGACTGATAGTTAAAATAAAGTAAAATCTGCTTGTTAAAGTAACCAGTTAAACTTTAGGCTCCAAGATGCTGACATTATGAACCTTTATGGCAGTTTAATGTCATTTGAGATGCATAGCATTGTTGCTATCCATCAGCTCACAATTGTATCAGCTTTAGCTGATGAGATAGTTCATCTCAGTATG
Organism: Tylochromis polylepis; assembly: GCA_015107715.1. Taxonomy (NCBI): domain Eukaryota; kingdom Metazoa; phylum Chordata; class Actinopteri; order Cichliformes; family Cichlidae; genus Tylochromis; species Tylochromis polylepis. The sequence goes on along the minus strand of VVHJ01033112.1, from coordinate 19,664 downwards.
TATGAGAAGTTTTAAATAAGATACCACAAGTGTGAATGACTTTTCTGTCTTTTCAAAAAAAGAAAGAAAAGTTTGTTGTTCGTGGAAACAAATAAAGTGCATGTTACAATGCATGTAACATTTCAATGCTCCGAAAACAAACAAAAAGTGAATAAAATCTGGTTTGTTTTCTAATAAGGGCTTTAAAATGTTATACTTTTATCAGTTGTCGCACAAATTTAGCTTTGACAAAACTTTGAATGAACTTTCAGTTCATTATCATATTTTAAAATTCCTCCCTCTCATCTCTCTTCCCTCCTCCTCCTGCTCATCCTCCTCCCCCCCGTCAGTTTGTCATCCGCCTTCCGCGCGGCCCCCTGCTCGACTTCTACTCCAAACGCAGCTGAGGGGGTCGTCTCAACCCTGCGGAGGCCCCACACAGGTGCGAATGTGACCCACGGAGACCGCACCCTGCCCATCTACCCATCAGCCTCTAGCTTTCTCTTCTCCTCTTCTCCTTCCTTTGCTTCCTCTGCAGCATCACGCCAGCATTTTCATCTTTCATCCTCTGCTCCACTTGAGAAGCTGCCCTCTTTTTTCTTTTTTTTCTTCTTAGGCTTCCTTTGAACTGTTGAAACTTTGATTCCTTTTTTCCTCCACTGCAGCACAATTCCCCCAACCCACCCCTGGTTTCTCTAACCAGAATCAGACCTCTCCTTCCCCAAAGACTGATCAGGACTGGAAGTGATAACTCAGTGCTGTTTGCATTTTCTGTGACGTCTTTTGGACTTTTAAAGATACAACTTTTGACTTTTATCTGGAGGTTTTTAATGTTTGACCGCATCACTTTGAGCCTGCTTTTATACACATGTTGAGGTACATTTATATTGTCAGTAGTGTTACAGTACTGTCTTTAAAAAAAGCTGACCACTGTGACTTTTTTCCTGAACTCACATGCACTAGAAAACAGCAGTCTTGTTAATGGGGGAATTGATCAGTACTCTTTCACACTGTAGTATTTCTTGAGGCAGCTTAATTGTTATTCTTAATAACCTGTTTGTCCTCCACCAGTATTTGGAAAGGGAGTATGTAGCAGCTGCAAGAGATTCCTTGTTGCATGACTTTTTGACAATCAACGTTGACCAAAGAATAAAAGCCATTCCATATTCAGTTCATATGCTTCTTATTTCCATTTACAGAAGTGAATTATTTCATATAAACTTCAGGTTTCATAATATTGTGTTCTGTTCTTTCTCCTTCAAATTTAAACAGGAAAATTCAATTATGACGCATTATATTTATTGTTAAGATGCATGCCATAAAGCTGTAACCATTCATAAAAATTGGTCACCTACTTTTAGTATGGACCATGTAGAAAAGATTGTGGCCATTGTGTGGTACATTGCCGGCAGTGTTGTTAAGCTGTGGCATTAAAACAGGGCTAATTTTTATTACGTAAGTCCAATCAGATAACGACAGTCTCTGCAGTACCTTATAAGACCTGTACTTTGTGCAGTCTAATCCACTTTATGTACATATTTTTAGCTTGCATGCATACATTTTTATTATTTTTATAGTGTCAGTTGGAAATACTTCACATAGTAACTATTTTATGTCTCTTTTAGAGTGTGTGCATTAGACCCCTAAGCAATGGTTCAGACACAAAGACTGCACATGAGGAAACCAGCAGTAGTTTGGGCTTTTCAGGCCTACCCATCGAGAGCGAGCCTGAGAGTGTTGAAGTCCACAGCGCTACTGTTGAGAAAGAGTCGCGTGATCAGGAAGAGGTTGTAGTGTTTGAGACGAACTTGGTGCCAGTCGTAGAGGTGGAAATGGCACAGCTGCCTCCTTCCTTTGAGCCCTCCTGTAATGCTTTAGAAGTGATCCCGGAGGAAGAAGGATCGTGTCCCGGAGTGTCGGATGACTCTGGGAGGATAGCTGGATCCTTCCCAGCTTCCTATTTCTGGAGCGATGGTCCACAGGTCATACGCTGTTTCCAGGTAGCCTCCTGACTTCCTCGGGGTGATGCTGATTATTTCCCTGCTTGGCTGACACACTCCTTTGCAGCACCATTACAAATAAAAAAAACTTGTGAATCTCTTAAGGTGGTATTCAGTTTGGTGTGAAAGTGCTTCTTATTGTCATATGGAACTCAAGATGCTGCAGAGGTGCTGCACAGTGGTGTGCTAAGTTTTTAACAATGGTGACGGGTCACTGTAACAGTCTCTGCTACAAAACGATTACTTTTGATCATCTTTCCAATTCACTTGTGCCGTTTATTCACTGTTTCTTCTGGAGTGATTGGTGGTGGGAAGTGACGTTAACACGTTGATTCTCCTGTTTCGAATACAATAAACTAATCCGGTGAAAGGAAACGGCGGTTGTGGTGAAAGTCTAATTTAAAAAAAAAAAAGGCAATAGCTAATGCATGGTGTGAAATAAAGTGTTTGCTGTGGTGCAAAGTGTCTGGTTAAACAGCCACTCATGGGGCTGTGCTCCATTTCACAGCCCCCTCTGGTGCAGACGCAGACTGTCACCATCACAGCCGTCTCCAGCCCCTTACCCAGTGGCATCTCCACCACAGAGGTCCCTATCGTCCCGACTAAGACCTTCACCTATGAGTCTTCAAAGGTAGGGGCTTCAGCAGCTGCTCAGCCCAGATCTGTCTCAGCTATAGGCAGTCAGGTTTGCATAGTGGAGGTGGCTTCAGAAACTCCCAGTAAGGAGGTCTGGGAGGATCAGTAGAGGGGATCCAAAATAAGAATGAGGCAGCCTCGTGCCGTCCTTGGTGAAAGCTTGACGTCACGTGATTTAGAAATGATTATTCAGTGTATCCCCCCTTTTTTTGGTCTTCTTTCTTTCAGGTGACTGTTGATGGGACAGAAGAGGACAAAGATTGCTCCACAGTGTCCAGTTCACAGACCATTACTTCAGAGACCACCAGTGGTACCTCAGTGACGACTACTACCACTCACATCTCAAAAGTCAGCAGAGCAAATCAAGCTCTCCCCTTTTCTGTTCTATTTCACTTTACATACCTCTCTAATATAGATTTTCCTTCCTGCACAGGTAGTAAGAAGTGGATCTTCAGAAACTCGCGTGGAGAAGAGAATTGTCATAACCGCAGACTCTGACATCGACCAAGATAAGGTACAAAATCTACACACAGGCTTAGGCGTGAGGCAGTATAGTCTTGGCTGAGTTTTATATGGAAGCTTCTGTGTGCCAGTAAAAAAAAAAAAGAAAAAAAAAAGCCACCCATAACTCAGAATTTTAACTTGCATATCTCAAAATTTCAAGTTATCTCAACAACTGGAGTGAAATTCCAAGATGGTTAGCAAAGGCCGTTACACCAAGTGCGTTGCGAAAACAGCATTAAATTCCAAATTTTTCTGACGCGAACCTGTCATGTAACCGTCTCTGAGGTAAAACAATATTATTTAACCACTGTGTATTCAGTACCGGTGCACATTTTGAGCTACGAGTGCACTTGCTGCCAAATGCAGTGCTCTGATTGGTCACATCAGTTTATTTGCATGTGAAAAATCTGAAAAATCGAGCTTGAACTGAAAAAAATAAGTGCCACAACCTCGTCCCACAAAATCATGTGAACGGTCAAGGTGAACAGCTGCATTAAGAGTAGGTGAATCCAAAAAATATTTTAATGCACGGAATATTCGCATGAATCTTATCCAATTTTTTTTTCAGCAACGAAAACAAGCTTCCATAGTTTTAGATACTACTTTTTAATGAAATATGAAGTTACAGTGTTTGGCTTAAATCTGTACTTAGACCAAATCTTTAGCGCATAATGAAGAGGACAGTTTTGTCCTAGCAACTGAGATCATATAAACAAAACATGTCTGTGTTGCAGGAGAAGCACGGCGGAGCATCAGCATTGTAACTGAACCACAATCCTCCTTGTTCCTTTGAGCCATCACCTCCGATATCCCCAGCACTCAACACACAGTGACCAGCTGTATTTGCGCACACATATCTTAAAAAACAGGAAAAAAAAAATCCCACTCGTAACTCTGCAGCTTAAATGATTGATAACAGTGGTATATTAATTTTTAATAGAGTCTGTTTGTTTTCAGTTTTTGTTTTTATCAGGCTGTTCATTGTAGGCAGGGCTGCACAGTCCTCAGATCAACTGCTTGTTTCATCCTGGTGTTGTAAAAGTTTAGTGAGTACACTTTTATTGGTTAAATCCCAGCATTTGCAGTCGTGTGATCTCAAGTTACGTTTGCTTTTAAATACTTTTTTTTTTCCTAGTGGTTTTTACATTGTTAATTTTATATAAATTTACCGTTTCCGTTATAGTTTAGGCGCCATTATCAGCATTTATTCCCACGGTGCTGCTAGGGGAACGTTAAGACCACATTCAAGGGAACTCTTTAATGTTTTTTCTTGTTGTTTACGTGTCTATTTAATTCAGGAGAGACTTTTTTTTTATTTTAATGAAATGACATACCTCACATCTCTATGTGGACAAAGATATTTTCTGCTCAAATTTGGACAGTTGGTTTGGCTTTGTTCACTTCTCAGGTACAAAAGTAAAGAAATAAAAAAATAAGTTAATAAATCTTTTCTTCCCCAACCAGCCAAGAACCAGTAGCCTACATATTCTTGTAAAGTTTGAATTAAAAAAAAATTGATCTATTTTGAAATATTTCTCTATTTTATAGAAGTAATGCTTTTTTATAGTATTTGTACAAATGTGAGGTTTTTAAGTTATATCTGCTCATGAAATTGTAGGTTACCATTTGTGCTGTTTTACTGAATTTTGAGGTCTCTATTTAAGACTTGTCTTGCCTGAATCACCCTGAATCATTCTTATTCGTTTCCTCTTGTAGTCCACCAAGTTCATCCAACTTTACAGAAGTCACAGATAACAGTGGAGATTTACTCAGCTCTGTTTTTGTTCATTTTAATAGAAGTCATACCTGCTTTGAACTTATTTGGTTGATATGAAAAGTTTTACAGGTTTTTGGTCTGTTTATCTCAGGTTTTGATATTCTTTGTAAGACTACAGACCTCCGTATGATTGTATGAGGAATGTCCATGTATTTATTATCCACCTCTATTGTAAATGTACATGTATGTTCAGTCAAGTGAGGTCAATAAATATAAAAGCTTGTCTGTCACAATAGCCACATACGTAAGACATGAAGGCAGCTGCCCGATAAATGTGGCTTTTCCTCTCACGGGAGCACACGTTG
>VVHJ01033112.1:0-10770 GCA_015107715.1 Tylochromis polylepis | reverse complement strand
TTAAAAAAAAGAAAAAAATTAAACACAAAAAAAAAAAAAAAAGATTAAAAAAAAAAAAAAAGGAAATGTGTTTTATTTGGTGGTTTCAGTTCTGAAATTACAACAGAACAGAAACTACTGGATGGAAAAAAGTAACTGAGGTGATTAACTAATTTCTAACCAAAGGAACTTCCAGAGGAGCCCTTCTAATATAAAGCTGCAGCTACTTCTAGCATCTGAAAATAATAATAATAATATATTGTGTATACTGTGTCCAACTATATTGGACACAATGGCATTTATCTTTCAGTCTAAGCATGCATGGTGCAGAGTCTCAGAATCCTGCTGAACTCTGTATGATTTATAGAAATCTTTTAACCATAAAATTCAAGTCTCCATGATCTTAATAAATTAGTCTTTAGGTAAGGTTGTAACCATTAACATAAGTGTGCTAACAGAGAAAATGATCATAAGAATTCAGCACACCACATCAGGTTTGATTTATTCAAAGAAAGGCTGTACGTATGGTCTGATGCGCAAATAAATCTTTGTGTTGTGATGAATATGGACCAAAATCGAGAAGTCAAGGTTCAATTTAATTTAATCATGTGAACCACTGAGGAATTGCAGTCATATTTATGCACAGTGCCCTATATGAAAAGTGCGAATAGACTTGTGCTGATTAATGTGCAGCCACTGTGTACAGCAGCCTGACAGTGTGGGGGCATAATTTACGCTTCTGTACACTCTGCCAGCAGGCGAATGATGAAGTCTGTGAAAGGTTTGTGATGGTGCAACTAAAGCTTTGAAAAATAAAGAGTGAAAATGAAACTGACCTCGCAGAAGAACTCGTTCCCTCTGAGTCCACAGAACCACGATATCCAGGACACCTCCTCTGAGCTGCTCATCCTCCTGACAAACCAACATAGCCGCAGTGAACCAATTTACACCCAGAAAGGTTAAAAACAAAGGCAGTAAAACATTAACAGGTTAGTGAGCCGTGCTTTATAAAAATGAATATAGCACAACATTTTTTCAGCACAGATGTAGGAAACTGCTGACACCTGGGGTTTTACTAAAAATGTCAAACATAATCTTTAATTGAGCTTAGACCTGCCTCTCAAACCTGGGAAATACGTCAGCTCTTGATTTAGCATGCTGGCTAACGTTCGTGCTAACACGTACAGTACAGATATTGACAAATGTATTACTGTAACGGCACTAACTATTAAAATAAATACCGCCTGTGTGTTTACATAACTGTATACAAACAGTCGCTTTCACTCACCTGTTTTTTTATATTAAATAACTCATAAATTTGCAAGCTTTGCTAAGCTGTCCTCCCTCCCTGGGTGACAAAATACGACTTCCGGTCATGCGGTGTTTTCCAAAATAAAGTAGCTGACTACGCATCCTGCATATATTAGGCGAATGCTAAGGAGAGATAACCCTGCTACGGGTACAATTAGCTTTTTGTTGTTGTTGTTTTTTGTCATGTTCTCTAAGATCGCCAACATATGACGTTGCTATATTACAAGAAAAGTGGCCACACTGTTTTATATTGTGGAACACCCTATTTTTTTTTTTAACTACTATAATAAATACATACAAACAAATCCAATAATAATGGAAGCAATAAGTCAGATCCAAATGAGACATGGTTCACCTCAGTTCAGGTAGGCTAATGTTATAATAATGTAAGCTGTCATGCATCCCAAATTGAGTGTGATAGTGTGATATTTCCTTTGTCTGTTTTTTTGTTTGTATGGGTTTTTAAAAAATTAATATGAAAAAATATAAAAGAAAGGTGAGCGAAAGCAGCTGTTTGCAGACAGTTTAGATATATCTCATGTGTTAGGGTTAGGGTTAAAAACAGAAATGCAAAATGCAATGCAATTTAAATTTTTCACTTTAACAAATACAACATGAGATCAGTGACTGTTTAACCATGTAGTTTTTAATGAACTTATAAAAATGCTGACCTTCTAACATGAACTACACTGATCACACATTTTGCCGCTGCCATGTACTTTTCACATTATCAGACTACTTAAACAAACACTTAGAACAGTACAGTTTTAGTACATGCAGGCTAGTTCACATCTCTTCATGAAAATTGCACATTTTACTTCATGTTAAATTTTTTTCACAAATTTACTTTTGATTGATTTTAAAATCTAGAGGGGTGGGGGGAGTATTAACAGAATTCAGCACAGATGGGGGAGCAGGTCAGGTCAGGGCAGGTCTGAAAAGGTTTTACGACGAGGTGGTCCAACTTCTGTCTGCTCTTCTTCCTTTGCCATGCCTTCAAACATCAAGATCCTTGAATAAAAACAAGACATTTTACCTGCTTAAAAAGCATTTTTGTAAACCTCAGGCATTACACATTTATTTCTTTATTGTCAGTAAGTGGTAGACCTAGATCTTAAGTAGTTTCAGGTTATTTATGAAAATGCTTCTGTGCTGGAATTGAAATACAAGATTTCTGTTATTATTCTTTCTAAGAAAAACTTTTCTTATCTATAAATGTATCTTATGGGTCGCTGTGCAAGCTGTTAATGTGAGTAGTATTTATTTATGTCACACTGAGATGGATAGGATATTTTCACCCCACTGCCAACAACACAAAGACAAACCACAGAGCGTGTGCAAATAGTAAGTAAAATGAAAGTAAGCAGCTAGTGAAACTTAAAAATGTGTCTTTGAGAGTTTTTGCCGAAAAACAACACTCTCAAAGAAAGTGTTCATGTACATGAAACTCATTTCCCAAGTTAACCAAACTGCAAAAAATATCTGAAGGAATACTTTCACATATAGGCTCAATTTGATCATCAACATTTTGAATTAAGGCCATCAACATAATCAGTAATTTCACAAGTATAGGTTTCTGATGTCTGGTATTAGTTCAGTTTTTCAGTCATTTGGGAACTTCATCTCGCTTTAACCTTATCTGACCTGGGAATCCACTTGCAGTCTACAGCTATGCTTTGACTTGCAAATTATTTCATACTCACAGCTTTAGAATAGCATTTCTCTTTCCCAGCATCATATTGAGGAAGTCATTGTAGCTGATAGTGTCTTTTGAGCTACTTCCAACCACCTCTGCCATCATTTTTTTCAGCTCCAGGTGAGTCTTGGCCAATCCAAGTTTCTCCAGCATCCTCTTCAAACCCATTATGTCTATAAAATTATAAGTTTGCAGAAAGAAAAATTAAGTAAAAAAAATAGTGCTTACTTGCATAATCGGAGACAATTTTTTTTTTTGGTGAGTGAGTCATTACTGAAAGTAGCACTTGGTTAATGTTGTTAAAGAAAAAAACAAATTACTTCAAGGCTACATGGCTGGTGACGTTTTACCTATTTCCCCTTTGTCGTTGAGATCAAATTCCATGTATTTCTCTGTAACATAAACAATATAATGTTATTTCAAAATTTATGGCTGTGCACCAACTGAACAGTGAACTAAAGTGTTACTGGTATCCCCTTTGAGACTCACTTTTAAACATTTCAAGCTTTGAGGCCAGGTCTTCCTCTCCTTCATATTTAGGATCTGTGAGAAAAGCCTAATAATGACATAAATACACAATTTAGCATTGCAGGGTGTCAGTCGACGTCTTGAACCTACCAGTTATGTGTTCAGCTCACCTCATTGATAGAGTTTAGCTTTTCCTCCTGCTGAGACTTTAGAAGACCAAATGCTTTACCACCTGTGAGAAACCAGTAGTTAGGAACAACAACAACAACCTGAATAGAGGACTCTCACAAATGATCAATAATAATGTAATAAATAATAATGTATTATCTAGGCTGGTTAAAGTGGCTTTAACAACCAAAGCTAACAGAAAGACAAACTAACCTTGAACACGGTCCATTTCTGTGAAACTGCGAAACCAACACAGGCGGAAGGTTACGATGATGCTTCTATAAACTGAACCAGAAGAGGAAGTGAAGTGACAAAGTTTCAGTTAGACAGCAGAGGTTCCTCTGTTACATTTAGGGGTGCAGAAAACAAGGCTGACCTGATGACACAAATAATCATTTAGAAAAACTGTGCGTGCAGGACACACAAGTGAGCTTATTTGAAATTGTTGTTTGTTTTAGGAAGAAGACTTATGTAGCAATAAGATCTTTCTTCAGTGCACTAGTCTGGAAACTTTTGCTAATGAGGAATTTTGGGATTACATCAGAATTTTGTTATTCACAGTTCTTTCACTGAGTGTGCCTTTTTTTTTTTATTCATTTACGGTGAAAGAGTTATGTACATTTACACCTGGAAGTGACTCCAAGATGAAATCTCTGTACCAGCTCCACTGGAAAATGTGGAAATGAAATGGTTTAAGCAGTTACATAAGTCACATCAGTGTGTCTGGAGAGAACTTCAGTGCAACTTTATCTCTTTCCTTTTCCAACTTTAAACATGAGGCCAAAAAGTAACTTGGCCACAAAACTGGCCAAATGTAATGCCTTATTCTTGCCACACTGTGGTATTGTTGATCACATAGTCAGGTAAAGACCAACCAAAAGACTCATGGTCGTTTCCAGTAGAGACTTCTGTGTAACTTCAAGGAAGTGAAAATAAAAAGGTCTAGAGGCGACTGATCTTTGTCTCTTCACTAGCTGCATTACACAGAACATGTTACATTTTTATCTTCAGGGTTTCCTTTCTTTAATTCTGTTGAAGGTCGTATCAGGATTTGGATGTAAGTAGTTCAGTGGATAATGTCTTTATCTGACTGTATAAAAATCTGCGCTTTTTACCTATGCTTACTACATTTGTAATTAAATAACTAAAGGCTTATTCAATGTATATCATCTTGGCTACAAATGTTATTTAACAACAAATGCAATTTAATTATATGCCATGAATCTAAAAATATGCATCCTGCTAATCTGATATTGCATATTTTGGTGTACACTGTCTAAACAGCCAAAATGCAGTACTTGCTTCTTTGAATGCAATGTATGTACTAGTATATTTAGACTCATTATTTAACTTTTGGCTTAACAGATACTGAGACCATCTCAGCTGTTCAAGAAGAAGATGTAGCTCTCTCTTGTTTCAGTCTAAATGACACGGATCCAAACAGCTGCTACAGATACAGCGTGACAAAGTTTGCTACAGTTCCTAATCAAGTGAAGGTTATGTTTAAATGGCCTACATCAAGCAAAGATGTGCATAAGCGTGTAAAATGGGTAGCTGATGGAAATGGACAAATATGCTTAATTCTGATAAAATCCCAAAAATCCGATGAAGGACTGTACACTTGTGAAACGTGGAAAGGATGGGACCGTGTTTTGGCCAAAAACATATCTTTGAAAATAAAAGGTAAAACTTTTTACTACTTTACTTTACAAGCAAATATCTCACTAGTGTATCACATGATCTGTTATGCTCTTTCAGACTGCAAAGCCCTTGAACCTGTGAAGGCAGCACCCAACATGCCTGCCAAGTTAAACTGCCCAGTAAACATGATAACTGGACAACAAGAACCTCAAAATATCTCCTGGGCAATCCAAAAAGGAAACGTGCGCAAATCACTCGACTCCAGCAAAACCAAAACTAGTGGTACATCACTGACTTTCCAGTCTGTGAACACCAATGACAGTGGCTGGTATACATGCAGTTACATGCTTGGTCAAACTCAGCGCTGCTTTCACACCAATCTACAAGTACAAGGTCAGTTTTTTAAAGCGACTTCTTTTTTCTTTCACATATCAAAAGCAACAATCAAATATACACACAAATAATATGTAACATTCCTGTTTCTTCAATGAAGCTTTTGTGACCACAACAGTTCCGGTTATTGCAACAAAAACTCCAAGTCTGCCAGGTCTGTTTCTGTTTGCTGTCTTGCACATTCATTAAATCATATTCATGATTACATGTTCACTATATTATTGCTTTAACTTTCTTCTTGTTCTCTTTAGCACCAGCAGCCAATGATAGTTCACTGACACAAAGGAAGGAGGAGAGCAGTGATCCTTTAATTGCAGTTGTGGTCTGTGTCATTTTGGGGATGATCATGATTGCTGCTGTGATTGGATTCGTTGTGTACCGCAAATGCAAAACTCAGAGAATCCCACAGTCACACCAGAGGCGCTTTGACGGTTTGATCTGACTTTAAAGTCTTTCATTCTTATCACACTATCATATAATCATACTAACTTAATGTAGTGTTGAGTTGTTTAAATAGTTCTGTGTTTTCTTGTTATTCAGGTAATTGTATGTCTGCATATGAGATTGTTACACCTTTGGCGAGTGAGTGCCAAACTCTCTTCTTACTACACTTTTTAGCACTGTGATGCCTTTCTGTTCAACGCTAGATTTTTTTTTTCTTTTTTCACAGATACTCCAAGCCAGCGAGTCAACAGTCTGTACCAAATCCCAGACGAAAGCTTGTCTACTTGTAAGTTGTAGGAAGTTTTGCCTCCTTTATGAAATTATTATGCTCAAATCTTATCATGTCAACAGAAAAAAACCCAACAACAACAAAAACAAAAAAACAAACATGTTTCTCTCCTTTATTGCAGTCCAATATTAACCATTTTCAAGTAAGGGAGAAGATTCTCCTCTGTGGTTATCTCATCCTTGCTGTGTGGTTTGGATTTTCAAAAGTAGATGGGTGTGTAAAAACCCCCCAAATATGTGTATTCCAGTAATCATATTATTTAAAGGAAAGCACACGCATGCTTATAATGTAATCATACATCTTTTATTTTACTTTTAAAAACATCTTGCATTCATGTCTGTAGCATGGCAGAGGAGGAGCTGATTTACTGTGTATTTCTTTTTCTTGGAATAGAAAAAATTCTGTTTTCAAACAGGTTTTGTAAATCACATCTGTTGATGATTTTGAAGTTTGAAATAAAGACAAAGAAGGGTATGTGGTTTCACTCTAGTTCACAGCTTGTAATAAATCATAAAAACTGGTAGTTGCTGCTTCTCTTTTTAATTGCGGTTGCTGTTGTTGTTCCTCATTACGCACATCCTGAACGACCTCATACACATGAGTCTGAGGAGAAGAACACCAGCATTAGTTCATTAGGACATGTCAGCTTGACTAGGCATAATCCTGTTTTTTGATATCTTACCATTTCAGTACTGGGCTGATCATTAGCTGCAGACCAAGAAGGAAAACATTGTGGTCATTGTGGAAATATTCAATCTCCATCAAAGTCTTGAAGTAATTCATGTATAGTAGCTAATGTTTGGATATAGTTTCCTAAGCAGATTCAATACCTGCATCCTTGTTGCGCTTCCTCTTGGTGTAAATGTAGAGTCCTCCCGCCACTATCAGGATGACTAGAGGGAGGCATACCCAGGCAGGTGTTTGCAGAGCTGGGGAAAGTAATAATTTTCCAATCGGTTTAGTCATAAATAGAGGGTGCATTCAGCAGAAAAGGCAACAGTACAGTAATTCATGCTTACGGTCAGCGGGGCGCCACTTCTTTGATGCCACCAGAGCACCCTCTCTGAGCACTGAGCATGTTATGTCTTCGTATGATCTCACTGATGACTCTGGGAGAAATAACTTCTTTATGAGAGTGTTATTGATACTCATTAATTCACTCTGCCAGCCTTTGTGGGCACTTTCTGACCAAGTTAATTCAAAGTCTTTTTCACATTCTTTGGCACAGGTAAGTGCACAGGTCAAGGTGAGATTCTCTCCTCTGAGCCCTGCAGGCTCTGCAGTTACTGTAAAGATGTAGAACATGAGAGATGAAACATCAGATCTCTCTCTCTCTCTCTCTCTCTATATATATATATATATATATATATATATATATATATATATATATATATATATGTGTGTGTGTGTGTGTGTGTGTGTGTGTGTTTGTGGTGTATAGAGTTTTAACACTTACCATCAAGGGCATGCAGCCTGAATTTATTGAGCACATCTTTTTTATCAGTGGAGTGTGAACACTGGTAGTCTCCAGCATGCAGTGAGCTCAATCTGCTAATGACCAGAGAGGAATCTTTATTCACATGTGAAGCTTTTATTTGGCCATTATCAGGTGACCGAGCATCTCTCAGTTGCTTTTCACGCAAAGTCCACTTCATATCAGGAGAGGAAGTGTTGCCACAAGTCAGTAATACTGACTCACCCACTGTGGCAAACACTTCCTCTAGTCCATCTGGGGAAAAGGGAGAACTGGTCACACTTTGTACATACTGAACAACATCTTTCATTTTGTGTACGGGCTGTGTAGCACCTTCTACTGATGTTGTATAACTGATGGTGGCTTTAACAAGGTCATTCTTGGTTAAATGGCATCTCCATTTTCTGTGGTGGTCTGTCAATTTTTTATCAATGATCAATTTAGAGAAGCAGTTATGTGGATGTTCAATTACAAATCTACTTCCATTTATTGGTGTATCATCCTCAGTGGTCCATTTGATATGAAGCTCGTTGTAGTTGAAACAGGGGGCAGCTCCTTTATCTGTACTGAGGTAACAATGAAGCTCCATCTTTTTGTCATTTGTAGGAAGTGACCTTTCAGTAACTGGTGAATAAAAAAAGTGAGCATTGTGATATTTTTTTTTACTATTTCTTTATGTGAAACAAAAAAACAAAACAAAAGAAGGTATGAAGCACAAAGACTTACTGCAAAGAATCCGAAGTGAAACACTTGACTTGAGCGTTCCACTCTTACATGTGTAAAGCCGTGCGTCACTGAGCACCAGCTGAGTAATCTGCAGAGAGCAGTTCTTGCGCAGGTGATATCTGTGGCTGTTTTTAGCTGTCAGTTCTCCTTCCTTTATCACTTCATCAGTTAAATTAAATTCTGCACTCATGTCCCAGTTGATAGAGGAGCAGGGTTTGATAGAAGGTATATCACATGGCAAAGCAACATTATCTCCCTCTACGGCAACCATCAGCAAAGGGTTTACTGGAGAAAATTACAGAAAAATGCTTTTTTTTTTAATTAAAAAGATTTTTAAAAAATCTCTATATATGCCACAAAATGAAAAATGTAACACCCGTGTATGTGTGACCAGTTCACAGAGGACTGAGTGAATCTCTGAGATCACAATTAATATAGGTTACTTAGGTTATTTTGCTATGATACAATATAAGGTAAAAAAAAAAAAAATCAGCAACCACTGACATCTAATCGCTTTTCTATGACACCAGCACGTTGTGTCTCATAACTGTGCCTCCTGAGTTTGAAAACAATCAGACAGAATGAAAGCAAGCCATATCCAATATATTACATCGTATGTATATATATATATTTATAGGTGTTATATATTTGTATTATTACCAGTTGGATGATGTCCCCTTGCTGCCTGTGTAAGATAAAAAACACAGAGTACCAACAGTGAAAGTGAGTCCATCTTGCCGTTTCCAGATTTTCTTTGTTATTGCAAAATGCCCTCATAGCAGAAGTTTTGCAAAACACTTTTAAAGGAAATGACACAGGAAGATCACGTTTAGGAGAGAATGACTGAGGGAAATGACTCATAAGAAAAATGTATATTTATGTAGTGATGGGCTCTGTCATGTTTGTTCAAAATTGTCAATATCACTTTAAGTGTTGTGACTGTTGTGATTTACATGTCAATTAATTAATTTTTTTAGTAATAACTTCTGCATTCCATTTCATCACCAGGATCTTATTAATTGTATGAAAACCCAAACAGCAGATACCACTGTAACCCAGTGCTGTGGATAGACTGAACGAAACTCATGTACTGTCACTGTATGTGCATTTTTAAGGTTTGTCCACTGGGTGGTGCTGTCAGATTCAATGAAACCTATTCTGTTTGCAAAAAAAAAGAAAAAAAAAAGAAGGCTCTTTCACATTGTGGTGTCTGTAGATACATTAACAGCATTCGTTTTTACTATTTTTTACTCCTCTCACCTTAGTTTTTGATTTTGCAAAAATACAATTTGAACATTAATAAGCACCAACAGTGCAGTCATTCTATGCATTGCCACAGAAGAAATAAAAGCTTTGTTTTGGACATTTTATTCAGTGGTGGTGGAACAAATAACTGTGATAATATAGTGTGGGATACTCTCCAACAGAAAGATTGTCAAGAATAAGAAGAGAAAATATAAATATGTGAAACATAAATTTGCACACACTTAGGCAACGCAAACAACAAGTGAGCAATACACCCACTGCAGCTCATGGATTAGTCACAGGTCTTGGACGTGCTACAACTTTATAAGACTTGATTTTAAGCACAACACTTGCAACTCCTCTCAGATCAGGCAGGGAGGCCTCGCTCTCAGGCAGGACGAACTGAAAATCTCTCAGCAAGTAGGCAGTGAACAGAAAAAGCTCCATTTTGGCCACAGACTCTCCCAGGCAGAGTCGAGCCCCCCCTCCAAAAGGGATCAGGTCACGGGTGGAGCTGCCACCCCCTCCTCCTTTCAGAAAGCGCTCTGAAAGAGAGAGTGTCACTACTTTATTTGACATGTTCTGAGCCAAGTGAAATGAGCACACCTCACCCAGCATTTGGGACAGTACCTGGTTTGAAGCTGTATGGGTCAGGCCAAACTTTAGGATCATGGTGTGCTCCAAAAAGATTAGGAATGATGACTGTGTTCTTAGGGATGAAATAACCTGCAATACTAAACAAGAGCAGGAGTACATAACAGGGCAACAGCAGAAAATGTGTACGTGTGTATGCCTGTTCATTTTGTTGTTGTTGTTGTTGTTTTTTCCAGGTTTCGGGTATACATGTGTAATTCTTTCTTCTTTTTTGAAATCTCTACACATCTTCTTTCTGCACAATAACAAAAATAAACAATGCTTGTGCTTATTGTTTTAATA
>VVHJ01033111.1:0-11775 GCA_015107715.1 Tylochromis polylepis | reverse complement strand
AAAACAACGTAGTTGCAGTAGGCTAACGTTGTTTTTAAAAAAGAACTTACTTCCAGATGTTTGTTTAGGTTGGAGTCTTCTGACGCTGAGAGCAGCTTGGTTGCTGGCAAACAGAGTTTGCATTGCACGGTCAGATTTTGCACATCCCTTTGTTCTTTAAATGTGAAGTGGTGTCAGAATTTCCAAGTAAGAAATGCATTCCTGCTCGTGCACTGCTGGCTCTGTTGTGCTGGCTCTGGGTCCACTGTGTAACTAAGGCCACCAACATTAACAGGACGCTTACATTAGAGCAGGGGTCTCAAACTTAAATGAGCTGTGGGCCACTGCTGGCACTGTCATCTCATTGGAGGGCCACTTTAGTGTTCAAGTAGTACAAAAAACCCCATTGGTACAAGTAAACACATTGGTACTCTCTTTTGGCCCGACACGTGGCAGCACTTCTGCTATAATTTTGTTTGTGTTTAACCAAATAAAAATGCAGACATAAGTGTACACATTAGTTTTTGACTGCTAGTGAAAAATGTTTTCTTTTTGTTTGTACTCTCTTGTTACCTTGGCCAGGTCTGCAGTTCCGAACCGTAGTAAAGAGACATCTGGCTAATACTTCGGGTTCCATGTTGGGCTCGTAGCCGGTAACTAGCTTTACTGTCTGGGTCAACTTTAATAACGAGAGACAGAGAGAGGCATTGAAAGGCTGCTCCAACAGAACTTTATTGTTTCGGAGGAAAACATGAACACAGCGTACAGTCGAGTCTTAACAGCTTACTTACAACTGGGCTCGTCAGGCACTCTTTTTGGCTGCAGTGGTTATTATTATATTTACATGCTTCCATCTCCCGTTTCTGGTCACTGACAAAGAACTGTACTTTGTTGTACTGAATTTGTACTTTCAACTCTCCTTTTTTCTCCCTCCCTCACACTCACACACACATAACGGGAGGGGTGGTCCCACACGTTCTCCCTGCATCACGGACTACACCGCCCATCAGGCTACATTTAGGGCTATGCCTGCTCATATTGCCTTCATATTAAAGAATTTTTGGAATAATAATTTTTTAAAATATTTCTTCTCGTCAATATGCAGGTGGAATTAACAAAAATAGAGAGGGGATAGCCTAACATATGAAACAGGAAAAGACTGCCGTGTAATCCACTTATTTCAACAAAGTAACTGTATTCTAATTACCACCTTTTTAAACTGTAACAGAATACTGTTACTCATATTTTGTATTTTAAATACGTAACGCCGGTACATGTATTCCATTACTCCCCAACACTGCTGAGGGGTCACCAACCAGTCTCTCGGCCTCTGTGACTGAAACCTTAGGGAGGAGGTTGGGGTGAATGACGGGTTGACAAAGAATTGGACTTACCTAACAGGTAAGTTTGAGTTTGTTAGTCTTCTGTTTATCCATGAAGATTTTAACATTGTCACACAACCTTGACTGCTTGTTTGTCTGAACTCACAGCCATGATTTTGGAAATCATCTATTTTAAGTAAACCCAAATGTTTCCCTCAATATAATGACATTTTTTAAAAATGTTATT
Source organism: Tylochromis polylepis (assembly GCA_015107715.1). NCBI lineage: Eukaryota > Metazoa > Chordata > Actinopteri > Cichliformes > Cichlidae > Tylochromis > Tylochromis polylepis. The sequence continues at coordinate 10,227 of VVHJ01033111.1, read as the reverse complement.
TATTTTCATTTGTTTTACTCAGTTGCCCATTTAAGTATAAACTTGCCTAAACTTCTCCATGCAAATAAAGCTTTACTAAATTAAAAAGGAAACTTTCTTTTTCCAACCTCACTAAAGGCACTTAGTGTGTTTAATAAAATAATTGAAAATACAATTATTTTTTGCATTATTAGTTTGTTTATTGTTGGGACGGACTTTTTCTTTCAAGTGTACACAACAAAATTAAGACAAAATGTGTGGATATTAAATGTTATATACCAAATCCGAACATGACCCTGGAAATTCTGTTACCACATTTCACATATTTCTGTGTTTTCACTATGATAAACATACCATGTGTGTCAAATCACTCCTTAACCCTCATCATTCCAACTCATATCTGATAAGATGACAGAGGTATATTTTTCATCGTATTTCACGGGTTTGCAACTGTTTGCTCCTCTAGTCACATAAGGCTCATCTGTGTGCTATAACTGCCTGTAGTGTGTGATTAGCTTTAGTTCTTTTTCTGCTGCCTGTGCCTGAGTGAGAGCTTGGTTCACATAACCTCATTTGTGGTAGGTGATGCCCATTGTCACTGATTCTGTTAACTTTTATGGTCGAAATTTCTAGTTCAAGCCAAGGGGTCAGGGTGGAGGGCAGAGGATCTCAATAGACTCAAGATCTCATCTCTGCTTTTTACAGATGAAGTGCTTCTTTTGGCTTGCAGACCACCTCCATTTGCACTGGGGTGGTCCGCAACTGAGGGTGAAGCATCTGGGTTGAGAATTAGCACCTCCAAATCTGAGGCCGTGGTTCTCATCCAGAAAAGGGTGGAGTGGTCAGGGATGACTTGTTGCCCCGAGGGGAGGACTTTAAGCATCTCTGGGCCTTGTTAATGAGTGACAGGAGAATGGAGGAGAGGGCTGGCAGACAGATTGGTGCACGTGCTATACTGCTCTGTTTTGGTAAGAGAGCTAAGCATGAAAGCAAAGCTCTCAATTTAAAAGTTGATTTATATTCTTAAACACACCTGTGGTCACAGCTATGGTCACAGTTACTGAAAGAATGAGATACAAGCAAGGGAAATTAGTTTCCTCTGAAGGGCATCTGTGCTCAGCCTTAGAGTTAGAGTGGGGAGCTTAGGTATTCAGGAGGGACTCAGAGTAGAGTTGTTGCTCCTCTGAAAGGAGCCATCTGAGGTGGTTTGGGCATCTAACCAGGATGCCTCCTAGGTGAGGTGTTCTCAGCATGACCTACCAGGAGGAGGCCCTGGGACACATGGAGAGATTAGGCTCCATCTCTGGGCTGCCTGTTGTTTCTTTTTTTATTGTGTACTTATTTAAGTGCCTTATATCAGGTTCAAAATGACATCAAATTTCATCATATAAATCTGACAAAAATAATGTTTACTTTAAATTACTGAAAACCAAGTGATACACGAATCAAAGGGTGGTAAATAAGCTTGTAAGTAATAATGTGTTTGTACAAATTATAAGTTGTATTTAAGATAAGTTCAAAAATATGCAAATTAATTGTAAATCTGCAATAATAATAACAATGCTCATTTTTTTAGGCATTAATTGTATTAATTGTAAACTAATTTTGCTTAAGTTTTGCTATTATTGTTATTTTGCTATTACATTTGCTCCTAACAGAAATCTATTCTTGTTGGTCCCCTGGGACCCCAGCAGGTATTCCATGTACATTAAATATATTGGTAGGATGAGAGCTGAATTGTGGCTCTCATCTCTATGCCGAGATGTTGCCCACTAGCAGCGTGAGCGATAGCCAGCAGTAAACAAGTCCCATCCCCAGCCAGATAATAGTCTTCCCAGCTGTGTCGATCTTACAGCTTTCGGGAACAGACTCTGTTCCTTGCTGTGCCAGTTGGACTATTCTGCTAGTAGTTTCCTGCTCAAACTCTCCACAGAAGCCCAACATTATTCCTTTTGCAAACACATTTACCCCCCAACACCCCTGCTGCACAAAACCTCAGCCTGTCTTTTATTCTGCTTACCCACGAGATGCACACGACTGTACTTACCACTACCATTCACAGGAAAAATGATCAAAAACAACTTCGACAAATACTTCGTTTGCATGTTGCCCGTTTTCATTGACTTTTATCTCCTGCGCCGCCATTGCACTCTGCTTTTAAAATGAGACTGAAAAAATAAAAGAGGAATGAGAGCAACAAAGCAATTATGAAGGAGGAAGCAGCATGTTGTTCTGTCACTCTCTCTATGTGAAGGCGCCATACTGCAGTCATATTCACACTCTTTCAGTCGTCACTTAGACAAACATTCTAAGATAACTGTTATCCCAATTGCTTGGCTCTTCATTTAATTGTCTGGCTACAGCTTCCGCCTGCATTCATTTTGCTCCTCATGTTTATGAGCGCTCCCAATGAACTGATGTCACAACAACCTCAGTCAGGCTACATTAGGCCAATGGGCCCTCAACACAACTTTTACAGTCGCATAAATGTCTGCAAGAACTGAGAATGATTATTAAATAGCAGGGGTGGGCGAAGGAACCTCAAAATGATATCAGGATATTTTAAGGAAATTTGCAATAAAGACATTTTGACGTTGTAGAAAAAAATGAACATTTTATGAGTGACTGCAGCTTGCAGGCAGCAGCATTAAACAAAAAATATTTTCCAGTAAGACACTGTCATTGATGACAGACTACCTACTTCAAAGTGTGACTCTATTGCCACAAGGTGCAAGCAGTAGCACCAGCAGCAACATTATTCTATTGCAATAGTAGTGACATAGCAATGAATACAGTGAAACAACAAAATCAAACATAAGCACAAAAGTAGCCTCGGTCGTACTTTCAGTGAAAATTGTAAGGACAAATACAACATAAAACTGTTTTACCACTATGGAATGTTTTCAATAATTCCCATCCACTGTTTGTTCTTCATATCATAGGACCAGTGCAGTTAGTGTGATCCAGACACTCGGCTGAGTCATTTATTTGGCTGTACTCACCGGTGTGTTTTCGCCTCAAGTGGAAAACAAATTTGAGGTTTCCACCTTTAGCAGGAATAGTTTTCAAGCATTTTTTTGAGAAAGTATTGTGCTTAGACTACGTTTACACTACTCCGGATAAATTTGAAAATGGCGTTTTCTTCTAAAAACGCTCCACGTCCGCACTATCGTTTTCAATCATTTCTGAAGAGTTGTTCATCCACACTGAAAACGCTTACGTTCCTGTACCGCGCATGCGTGAAACGTAAGACGATTCGACCTGCATCATTTCCGTCTGCCGTTTATTTACTTATCTACTTTACATTCCCTCTTCTTTGAAGAAAAGCTACCTGGAGCATGTACAAACTGATATTAACCTTTAATAATTCTGTCAAAATTGAGAGCAAACAAAACAACTGCTGTACAATGCCGTCCGCCATCTAGTTGAATTGGTCACATGACTGCATCACATGACTAAAATGCGTCATCGTTTCCGAAAGCCTCCGTTTCTGCAGTCCACACGGCGACGCGAAAACGGCGTTTTCCAAAATCTCCACTTTTGCCGGAACTTTTAGAAAGAATCGTTTTCAGAGGCGACATCTCCGTTTGTGTGTAAACGAAAGGTGCAAACGAAGGGGAAAGTGTACGTTTTTAAGGGAAAATCTAGATGTGGAAACGTGGCCTTAGTTTGAAGCTGATGAAGTAGCGACCTAAATGGTCATCAGATGCTGACACACAGCTCTCACTGTCAGACATGTCTGGGCTTGTCCAGTTAGTGCATGCACCAGGGAATGTAAATGCCTAATATTGCTTTGTCACTGATATCACGATATGACACTTTTATATCACATAAAAATGTATACAGCTATTATCATGGACAATATGATATGGCACAGTCCTGTTAAATAGCAAACTGAATAAGGAACTGGGAATAACCAAGTTGCAAAAGTGAAGCGTGTTAGATCGTTCAGGTCTGTTTATCTGTAATTACCAATTACAAAAATTAAAGCAGAGATTCATTTTAATTCTTCAAGGCTTTAGATGTATATGATGTGTGTTATCCATATTTTTTCCTCATGTTCAATCCATTACATTTGAGAAAAGAAGTTTTTTTTTCTCCCTCTAATTTGCTGATAGAAGGTATCAGATAGAGTTAATACCATACACCCAAACAATATAACTTACAAACCAAAGCACTATTTAAAAATAACTTTGAAGAAGGCCTTCTTTACCCATCATTGTGTCACTGCACAGTGATTACCTGCTATTCTTACCAAATGGTCAATAAATCTGAAAGTTGTCAAGTACCGGTGCTCGGTTAGGATCCGGTCATTTTTTAATGTGCATCCAAATTCAACAGATTGCTCGTGTCATCACTAACCAAGCCGATGTTTCCCTTTTCATCTTCTTCATGCCATAAAATTTTGGTAAAAAGTGATCTTTTCACTCCCAAAAACAGTGCTAAAAGGGATATGTAAGATAAGGGGATAAGGGGATGCAGGTAAGATTGCAGGTTTGTTGCAGAGGATCTGGGGAAAATATAATGAAGTTATGAAGTTGACCTACTTCTGTCGTGTTATTTTGATGTGACTTTTATATACAGCTAAAATGCATATATGCTTAACTTGAGCAGCGAATAGAGGGCTCTCCACTAATTTCATGTTATATGAAGTGGATGAATAAAAAGAAAAAAAGAGTGTAGCCTGTGCTTACTCGTTTACATATAATATTATGCAAATTCTTTAAGCATATGCTTTAATATGTCTTTCTATAACTGTAAAATACATTTGCCAGCACCATTTTTAACAACAAAAAGTGTGTGATTTTGAGATGAGAGAACATTGTCTTTTCGTCTTTTCATGCCAACAGTCAGCCTGTTTCCTTTTAACCATGACTATGATCTTTCTCCAAGCTTAAAATGTTTGACATTTTTGGGAAAAGCACTTGCTGTCTTGCAGAAAATTAGATTTGAAGATCAATACCCCTTTTTTATGTCTGTTGAATAAGAAGCTACAGCCAGCAGCTGGATGGCTTAGCTTGGCAAACACAATGAAAACATGAAGAAAAAGCTGAAGTGTCCAAAAGTATTTAAAAATAGCCCACTGTGACTTATGAAGCTCACCTTAATAAGAAATTATATCTTGTTTCATTTTTTATTTCCATTTTTCTACAGACTAAAAACTTAATTTAATGTTAAGTTTGGAAATTGTAGAGCTACTTATTTCCTCCTTTATTGGTAAGAACACAAATAAGATTACTTTCCCTCTTTATATTCCTTATAATATAATCGCTCTAAGTCTGACCATCACTGACTATTATGCAGTGAACAAGTCTGTGGAGGCCCTAATGGGTGGGAAAATATCAGATTTATGAAAGTGGAAATTGACAATTATAGGATGATGATCATGACAATGCCCAAACCCGTATAAGATTTCAATATTAACTCAAACCACACTGATTTCAGAACCTTACAGTGTGTTTATGGTCATTTCCACTTTGGTTTTTTGACCCTTCTAGAGCTTTGTATCACCGACAGTTCAAAATAATGCTTATTTATCTCATAACTGATCTTTGTGCTGTGTGAAGCAAGCCAGTAAGGCTTTCTAACTTTCTTCTAATTGGCTAAACAGCAGGTTGGGGGCTGGGGTGGGTGGGGTTTCTGTGCCCCACCCACCCCAGCCCCATTTTAGTGACATCATAGAGATGCAAGAGCAGAAAAATCAGTTTGAAGCCTGATGTGTGAATTATTTGCACGTGCTTTGACCTCATTATTTGTAACTGTTTTATATGAGCATATACTGTGGTCACAACTTTTATATATAATTTATAACCGAAAACATGGAAAATTATAATAAACATACAAAAAATTACTATTCAAACAAAAAACACAATCATCTCGTAACAAACGAAATCATCCCTAAGGTAAACCAAATCTACACCGCTTGTGTTGTCACGACACAAAAGGTATTGTTTATGTGAGTCGTAATTGGTTTTGGATGCCAAATGAAGCTGTTCCGCTGATATGGGGTGTCACAGCAGAAAAGGCTCATATATTTAGCTTTAATAGACCTTATATTTTGTTTTTGATATCTTGTAGTTCTGAAACATTAGATGTGTAACTGACGACTGGAGGCAAAACAAAGACACAAACAAAAAACACACAAAAAAGGCACAATGAGGACTGATTTTTAAAAGCTAGTGTAGGAGGTGCTGTCAAATGGGTTCACTGGAGCCATCTTAAATAGATTTAATGGAGTGCTTTGTGTTAGAAATGAGACTAAGCTGCATCTTTGTCGCAGCCTGATGTGGTAAACAGAAGGAAAACAGAATGCTTTATACCCCTTACACAACATTTGCATATCAAAGCACACCGTGTTTTTATATCATTATAGTGTTTGAAGTGGGCAAGTGTGGCGGGATTATTTCATAAGCAAATCATCGGGACTTTAATTGGGAAAATCTGATGTCAGGTATTTCAGATTTTCTCTGGTCCTAAGCACGGGTTGCAGTGTACATTTGCATCACAATAGCCCCGTTCACAAACCTCAAACAAAGTGGCTCATTAGAATTCAGGTGGTAAGAGCCAGTTTAGTGGGCGATCATGTGGGGAGATGCTCTTTAAATTGGTAAAAAAAAAATTTAAAAAGATCACCGCAAGAATTCATAGGGCATTACTAAACCAGCTGAATCAGTGTTGGAATTTGACAGAATCCTTACTGAGGATCAAAGGCGCTACAGTAGGAGCAGTGAATATTTCACTTGTATGACAGGCATGGTATACCAGTTGCCAAGGGTACTGGTAGAATATAACATATACATACATCTGCACAGCTATGTTTGTGGTCGACATGAAAAAGGAAGAAAGAAAGAGATTTGGTTAAACCAGCTCTCAGCTACATTTCTATTTAACATAATGTGTATGTTTGTCTCAAGTTTCTTTGTCTGAGAATTTGTGAGAATTTAACTAAACGAGCCTTTGAGTTTTCACTCAACTCATTACATTAGCATTACTCCCTAGACACTCATGGGACAAAACAGACATGATGGAAGTGTTGCGAACTAGAAGTGTTGAGAAAATATACATTTGGTGAATTTCTGGAAAATCTATAATGAGTATTCTAATTTCGTATATATAGTGGTAAATTAAAGCATGAGTGGAACAGGAATGCAGAATATTTGAACAGAAATTAACTCAGTATAGAGAATTATTATCGCTATGGACTTCGGATCAATTTTTTGACCTTGAAGGAGAGGTCAGAGGTCAAATGTGAAATATTTTGTACAGCATGTTGACAATACACAACATATTTGTAAGAATCATAGTTTCTAAGTTATAAGGCCTTTTGTGAGTTTTCAACAAATAAAATGTTAACTTGTCTTTGAAGACCTTGGAGGATGTAACGTCCATGTTAGCATGACCCGACTCTACACCCCTACAAATTTTATCAGAAGTCATTCAAAGCTTTCTGAGCTATCGTGTTTACAGGCAGACTGGAGCCTTAAATATGCATGCAAACGCTCTACAAACATAACCTCCTCAGTCGAGATAATGCTTTTTTTTAATCTTTTTTTGTTTTTTTTACTTTTTGCCATCACCAGTGTGTGAATGTGTGCGTGAATGGGTGGATGACTGAATGTGTAAAGCGCTTTGGGGTCCTTAAGGACTAAGTAAAGCGCTATACAAAATACAGGCCATTTACCATTTTACCATTTTTACTTTTTCACTTTTCACTGTTGTTGTTGCTTAAGCCCCTTTTCCATTAGCACCTACTCCAATCGACTCGCCACGGCTCGCCATGACTCGACTCGGATTGACTGATTTTCCATTAATAATTGAGTACCAACTAATGTGCGTGGTCATCGTCATAGCAACGTAGCCGAGGGTCCCGTGACGTAATTAGTATGTGACACAAACGCTACAGCAAAGGTGGATGTCGAGGCGACGATATACCTGCTGTTTGGTCTGTGGCTTTTCGTCAGACTCGGGGAACACGTCGTTGTTTTTCGTAGTCATTTACCTCATTACCGGGTTTCAAAAATGGCGGTTTTGATTTTCGTGAACGACACACTCTCATGACGCCACTGACCAGCCAATCAGTGGCATGCAGTCTGGCGACATCACATTTTAGTACCTGCTCAGATCGCTTGGCACCCGGGTGAGCAGGTACTGTTTTAGTACCTGGTACCAGGTACAGTGACCTAATGGAAAACTCTGAAACCCTTGGTGAATCATGGTGAGTCGATCAGAGTAGGTACTCATGGAAAAGGGGCTTTACGTACAGGTTTCACATAGACAGAACTGAAAAACAAACAGAGAAATCTTATATCCTGTTTTGGACTGGTTCTTGTACAGGGGATGTGGTAGCAGTTCAGTTAACCTAACTTCTATATTTGTATTAATTTCATAACTCAGAGATAACTTTGAACTAACAAATCCAAAAAAGTGAGGTGAACTTATTCTTTAGGCTGCTGGGACACACAAGAAAAGAAAAAGCTGTAACAGGTTTGACCTTTTGGTCTAATTAATTATTCAAGTAATTAATGAATACACATTTATCAGAACTGTTAACAGCTGATTTTCTGTTGGCTGGAATGATGAGTGGCTCTCACATCACTTTCAGCTTGTGTACTTTGCGTTTTGCCTGTTTTCTACAGATGGCATACATTTGAGTTCAGCAACATGCAGAAAAAGAATCACAAACTAACAGGTCAGTTCACAGACTGCAGGTTATTTACTCAATAACGAAGTCAGTGTTGTGCCTCTTACAGTAATAACTCATAATCCACTTGTTAATAACTAGAGTGGGCGGGTTGTTTGCTTCAATTACAGAACATTACTTTAACACTTCAAACTAATAACACATGTCTGATGTGGAAACGTCACGGTTAAGGCTTGAATGGAGAGGCTCAAAAGGACACGGTAAACTTAGTGGTCTTGATCAGGGTCACAAGAAACCAAGAAGCGATGAAAGTGTCAAACAGTGACATTTTGTTTAACAATCCAACCTCTCCAGCAGCTCTGTAATAATGTCACACTCTTTCCCAGAGCGTTTTGTGCTGTTAACCTTAACATATTATCATTTTTGGGGAACTGCTAGAACAACAGAAGCTGTCATTTTACTTGTGATGATTTCGGAAACATTTATACCAGCCAGCATATTCTGTCTGTTTTTTGTTTTTTTTTATTTATTTAATTTTATTTTGTGCAAACTTCTTGTTCAGGGTTATCTTGCAAAAGAAGTACCACCTCTGTAGGACTTACCTGAATGAATAAAAATGGAGTGAAGAAAAAAACACAAGCACTAAAATTTGTCCTGTTACACTGCAGAAATTACTTCTTTATATACTGCAGGCACTATTTGCCCTCAGGCCGCTGCAGCTAGAACAATACTGCAATTATCAATCTTTTATCTCTTTCTCAATTCAAGTTTATTTCTCGAGGCTCGCAGCTATTTTAAATCATGAACTCGGCTGAAATATTTGGCTAAAGCTCCTCTTGGATGTGGGCCAAATGCAGCGGAAATTGAATAGTTATTGAAAAATGTTATGTTCAGCGTGGGAGTTACAGTGGATTTTTCACTCTCCAGCATGGGTTTGCATTCCTTTGATTTGTACCTTGTGAACCAGAATAACAAAGAAGGCCTTGAGTAGGGGCTTTAACAGAGCTCTATTAATTTCACATTGTCTATAAACATTAATTAGGGCTGTGAGCAATTGTGTATAATCACCCAAAGTATCATTTTTCATCCTCGGTAGCGTGGTTCGCACCAGAGTTAAAGATCAGAGACTGAATGAGTAAAAACAAGAACATTTACCCAGCAAGGTGACACAGCATAGAAAAAGCCTAAAATAAATATTTTGGGGGTCTGGAAGTGATTTACAGTGATCTTCTGAGAGACATGGACAATCTGCGCTAACAGAGCCACATAATGTGCATTTCTACATACAGTGGCTTGCAAAAGTATTGGGCCCCCTTGAACTTTTCCACATTTTGTCTCATTACAGCCACAAACATGAATCAATTTTATTGGAATTCCACGTGAAAGACCAATACAAAGTGGTGTACACGTGAGAAGTGGAACGAAAATCATACATGATTCCAAACATTTTTTACAAATAAATAACTGCAAAGTGGGGTGTGCATAATTATTCAGCCCCCTGAGTCAATACTTTGTAGAACCACCTTTTGCTGCAATTACAGCTGCCAGTCTTTTAGGGTTTGTCTCTACCAGCTTTGCACATCTAGAGACTGAAATTCTTGCCCATT
>VVHJ01033109.1:0-14020 GCA_015107715.1 Tylochromis polylepis | reverse complement strand
CACCCCGACTAGTGACACCTGTGAAGTGATAATTTAGATGGAATTTGTGGATAAAGTGAGCCAAGGAGCTCACACACAAAGTAACATGCTTTAGGAGCAACACACACACGCGCGCGCAGAGGGTGTAGTGTGTTTACTCTCAGTGTTTGTGTGTTGTTATGAAGTGTGAGAGCATGCTGTAGATTTAGACTCTGATGTAGAGCGTCGATGTGAAGCCTTCAGAGCAGCTGCAGAGAGGAGTCTGTTTAGACGGACACAAAGCATTTTTATTTCATTTTCAAAAACACCACATCTCATTTCGCAGAACTCCACGCTCCATTTACCTTAAAAGGTAAAGGTCTTATCCTGTTCTTGAGAAAACACCAGTTTTATTTTCACCTTCTCATGCAGAGGACGGTTGTAGAAAACAGAGCCCACAAAAGGAGGAGAATGATGTGCAATTGAAAGCTTACACAACATACAGAGAATAAATGTAGAGCTGAGTGTTTCTAAATGCACGACAATGTTTAGTAGCAGAAGCTAAGATAAAACAAAAGCTAAATAAAAGAAATACAAATTGACTAAACCAAGTATCTCAATGAGGTAAAAAATACACAAATAAATAAAAGGAAAAAGGAAAGTTCAATAAATAAAAATCTAAATATAGCACAGTAAGTATTAATAAGTAAAAAAAAAAACGAACAAAAGAATGCAGGTATTGTGGTGTGATGTGGTAAATGTATATATGTATGTGTGCTTGGGGCAGCAGGGCTGAAACGGATATCACACAGGCCTAGGGACTGCTCAGCAACCTCCCAGCAACCGAATCCTCCCTCCAGTTGCTAAGAAAAAGTATGTATCACACAACCAGTTGGTGAATGGTTGTTGGAGGTTTAGTCTCTGTCGCTAGGAGAATTTGCCACCAGGCAACAGTGAGCAACGTCCAAAAAGAGGCGAAGAGGTAATACGGTGCCGCGCACAGAAAACCTCTGTGTGACTACTTCTTCTTTCCTACGGGTGACAAACACTAAATTCAGTCGTCTGCTTATAAAATTGTTCATCTAACATAACATGAAGGAGGAAACTATCCATGGAGCACCAAATGTATTTGTGCTTTTTCTGTAGCAGGCTGCAAACGTGCTTTTCTGATGCTTTTTAGTTCGGTATTTTAAAACAAGAGTTTCTGGGGATGGACTTACTTTGGGAGTCAGCCTCTAGTGGCCACTTGAGGAACTGCCAGTCCACAAATGTCATAGATTCTGTTATCCAGTCGGTGGTCAACATTTCATGGCCTCAATTAAGTTCATTAAAAAAAATATTTAGCCCCTGAGCGAGGGTCTCAAACTAAAACCTGCTGCCCCTCAACAATGACCTGATCGTACTGAGGTGGGGTTGTGTCCTGCCTCCATGATGCCACCACCACACTGACCTGAAAGGGAACGAACAGATCCCGGGATCATTGCTCCATAGTAACAGACACGAAAGAGTCGGAGGAAGAAACTCATATTTGCATTCAAAGGTTGCTAAGTGCAACTTTTTGTTTGTGGAAAATATCCTCGCTATATTAAGTAACAACAACATATTCTCCAAATCACAGGGGGGCTATTTTAATTCAGGTGTGAAAAGCCGTACTTTATGTCAGCATAACAAAGTCTCACACGCAGATAAAAAGGACGGCTGAGCGAATGGAAAGAGAAAGAGAGGAACTCAATGTGCAGCAGCTGCACAGTGAAGCCCATTAGCACAAAGGTGAGACGGGATCAGATTCTGTCTGGCAGTGTGGCGTGAATTTACAGAGGCCATAATAGCTATACTGTAACACACACCACACACACACACAGACGTGCACCTGTGTGCGCTGATACACACACGAACACACACGCACAGCTACAGTATGGAAGTGGAGATGCAGTGAGAGCTGTGTTGATGGAGTGGCTTCAACATTTAGAGAAGAATGGAGATGACTTTAAAAGGCGAACCACCTTCTATTATTATTATCCTTCATTTATCCAGGTGAAAAGTCTCACTGAGTTTTGAAATCTCATTTCCAAGAGGGCCAAGAGGGCCAATAGGGCAACAACAGTGACAGCAAACACAACACAGAACAGTATAACAAGTAAAAAACAAATATTCAGTACAGACCAGTGAGCATAAATGTGTGAATCAGCAGATCATTAAGAGCGACATTAAACACAGTCACACTGACCTAAAGATCTATTCTCTCGCTCCTTTAAAATGGACATAAACTCCCTCAGCGGCTGGACAGCGTGGTGGTAAGACTACACGCCTTTGGAACTTCAGGCCGGGGGTTCGAGGAACCAGGACACACAGATGACAAGCGGCCTACTGGAGCAAAAAGGCACAAGTGGGCAAGCGATGAGAACGTGTTGCTGTTGGAGTGCTACCACATGAATAACCCCAGCGGAAGGGGTTACCCTCATAGGATGAGGGACCTATGAAATCTTCGATACCCAGCATCCAGATTGATGGCGAAACTACTAGTAGCGCAGTGTTCCAACATTCGGAAGAAGGAACTTCTGTCACAGCTAGAGATTGAAGAGGTACAAAACAGATGCGAGGGGGAGCCAGGACGACAGGTCAAAGTGGAGATATCATCATCAGCCATGAGTGGTGACACACACTGCGTGTGATAAACCTGCTGGTACCTCCAGCATTATGTATATTTTTCTCAGCCTGAAATGGACACAGCTCAGGAGAAATTGTTTTATGATAGACAATTATGTAAACAAATATATTCTTAAATCTTTTCATACAGGCAAAAGTCCTCTCTTTTTTCATCATAGCCATTTCTTAACAAAATATATCTCCTCCATAGCTCCATATACCCCATTTATAGCTGCTTTTTTTTGTTTTTAACATTTTTCCATGTATTGTTTGAGTTCCTTTCTTTCTTTCTACAATTTCCCATTGTCACGTATGTTCAGCTCGTATGTTCAAGTATACACAGAAGACAGGACACAATTCAATAAATAAAAGAAGAAAAGTTCAATAAATAAAAATCTAAATCTAAGACATTAAGGAGCTCAATAGGTTAAAAAAAAAACCAACCAAAAAACAAATGCAGGTATTCAGGTGTGACCTAGTAAATGTCTCTATGTTTATTCTACCATCCACCATCCACAAACACATGTACGCACCTCAATCCAATCACCAGACTATCCCATAAATATACAAATTGGGGTGCTATAGGGTCAAAACACTGCTTCTAATTAGTTCTCTGAAAACAGCTGGCATGTTTTCAAAGCACTGAGCGTTTATTTCAGTCTTTTATGGACATAAATGGAAATGTAGATCTTTTTTAAGGGCTTCTATACCCCCAAGTGTTGACTCTGAACCTTATTCAGTTTTGTGCAAAGCTGTACAAGAATAAACAAAATGAATCAGAATTCATGTTGAGAGAATATATCATTGAAAGAAGGAACCTGATGTTATGAAATTACAGCCGTTTCCCATTTTCTGCCTCCTGTTTGTCTGCAGGAACATTTCTGGAGTTTGGATAAAGCTGAGACTAAACTGGCTCCTAAACTGACCATTCAGATCTGGGACAACGACAAGTTCTCCTTTGATGACTACCTCGGTAAAAACCATCACTTTGACTGTCTGTTTTTTTCTGGCGTGCCACATTGTGTTTACTGTGGAAAATGAGGTGTCGTCTTAAAAAAAAAAGAAGAAAAAAAAAGAAGATGATTTATCTCATCCTGCTGTCAAAGCTGGTTGGTCCAAGAGATTTTAGACCCACAATGTGTGGTAAAAACATAATTGGATTTCCTTTCCTTCAGTGAGCTCAAAGTCAGAATAAAAGCCATTTCTTCTGTTCTTTGATTTACTGTAAAATGTGTAAATGGATCCATATTCTCCAGGTCGGAAACACATGTGCTCGACTTTGGGTGGTTGAAATGCACTTAACTCTTTTGTGTATGACATTTAGACAGATTTCCCCTCATTTCTGGCTCAAGGTTTAGGAGGTAAATCTATCCAGGGAACCATATGTGCGATGTACGAACAGCTACTGCGATAACATTTATCTTTAGAATTAGCACTCGTCCGTTTCGACTGCGTCGGCACATTTTACAACGAGGGAGGGGCTGCTTTTTCTGCTTTTATTTTTTTTTCTCGTCGAGCCTCAAGCTGTCCAAATTCTGCCTTTCCTTCACCCCTAACGCTGCCCCAGCCCAGTCCCTTATAATAACTTACCACTGAGCTTCTCCCCTTTCGCTCCCCCTGCATCAGTTCAGCTTCTTTTCTTTATTTTTGCCAAAGAAGGGAGGATGACAGTCTGTGGACTGAGCGTCCCTCTGCGGTGTGAGACAAGGAGGAAGATGAGGAATCCAGATTCTGACCTGTTCCTGTCTGTCACCGTCTCGCTCTGCTGCAGCGTTTTCTCCCGCTCGACTTTATTCACCTCATAGAGTCTGTGGGTGTGTGGCCACCTCAAAGCATTTTTTCCGTGCCTGCCTGTCTTCAGCTCGTCGGCTCGGACCGCCGACTGTTAATCTTCCTGCACGGTGTGCGGGTCAGACACAAGCCATTTTCCTGCGGTTGTACTGTCAAACTGAAACTAACTCTGGAAAAACACTTCCAGTGGATGTCTGGTCTCTCTTCAGCCCACAACTTAATGTCAACAAAGATCAAACCTTTTACTAGCTACCCTTCACCACAGGGTCGCCAATAATTCACTCAGCGCAAGCTCGGTAATTAGTCATTCAGAAAAACCGGCTAAACAGACAGCTGAATCTGCTGAGTTTTACAGATCTAAGCCTTGCTTCCCCAAAATATCCATCTTCGCGACCCTGCTTTAGCAAATACAGAGTTCAGGCTGTAAAATATTTCACTGCACGAAAAGTGCAGTTTATCGGCTAACAGACTAGTCAGAAAACTCCCAGGAACTGTCCTGGTTGACACAGTTTGACTTCCTGACGATTTATGGACATTCACCTGGCAAAAAATAGTTTTTCTTTTCCTTCATTGTTTCTGTGATAAGGTCATTACACCGTCACATGAGATGCTAAACCTTGGGGCAATCATAGCTTGCCATTTTCATAACTAGTACAATGTCATTAGGAAAGAGCTGCAAGGCAAACAAGTATGGAGAGAAACAAGAAGAGGATATCACTGTTGTTTCATGTTGTTGCATGAAAAGGTCGATGAAATTCAGACCGTCATGATGGTGATCCCTACCCTATTGAGAGTTTGCACCACATGTGGGCCAACATTGCACTGTTTCCCCAGCTTTTATTATGCTGATCCATTAAGCTGGGAAAAAGAAGGAATTTTTTATATTCACAAGTGTAAAGCTAATGTTAATTATCTGTGCACCATCATCTTACACTGAATGGCTAAGTAAACCTTTATGGGCCCAAGTAACTATATTATTTTAATTAATAAAAATGTTTCCTAGTGTGAATATTTTATTTTATTTTTTCACTATAGTCAAACTACATCCTGAGTCAAACTTCAGGAAACACTGACCCGTTCTCAAAGAGTATGAAATTAAGCAGCAAATGTATGAGTGAGAACAAGGGAAATATGTGCAAATCAAACGCTTTTAATCTCTTCGTGGGGTGGATCGTGGGTAAGAGTATCGTGGGTATGAGTTTTCTTCCTACTGAGGTGGCTGTTGTGTCATTGTTGATTAGTTTAATGATGGCTAAAACAGAAAAGTTAAAACTTAAAAAAGTTTCCTTGGTTTTATCTTGTCATGTTTATAGCTGTGTCTTTTTCCCTTAGTGCCCTTACAGGCTAATGCCCCATTTCCATTAGTACCTACTCGGATCGACCCTTCAGCTGATCGCCACGACTCAACTTGATCGACTGGATCTCCATTACAATCCGGTACTACCTAACGTGTGTGGTTGTCGTCTGAGAGTCCCGCGACGTAATTAACATGCGACATGAACGCTACAAAAAAAGGTGGATGTCGAAGAGAATATATACCTGCTGCTCGCTCTGTGGCTTTTCGTCAGACTTGGGGAACACGGCATTGTTTTTTTAGCCATATCCCTCGTTGCCAGATTTCAAAAATGGCAGTTTTAGTTTTCATGAACGAGACGCTCTCATGACTCCTCGAGTGACACTACTGACCAGCCAATCGGTGGCGTGCAGTCTGTTAACGTCACATTTTAGTATCTGCTCGGATCCCTTGAACCCCGGCCGAGCAGGTACTAAAAAAGTACCTGGTACCTGGTACTATGACCTAATGGAAAACCGTGGCGAACCATGCAGAGTCGATCTGAGTAGGTACTAATGGGAAAGGGGCTCATGAGGGGCACTTTGATAATCCTGGGGCTGGATAGTTTAGACTTTTTAATATAGAAAAAGAGAAAAATATCACACATCAGTATAGTCAGCAGATGTTGTCATCATTATTATCTAGATGAGTCTCTGTGTAACTGTAATTAACTTAATTAACTGTAAGAAACTTGTTTCTTTAGGTCACCTGGTGATGGACCTGAACCACATGTTGCGTCCAGCAAAGTCTCCAGAGAAATGTACCCTTCAGCTGCTCAACCAGCCGCTGGACAAACTGGTGTCTCTGTTTGAACAGAAGACCGTCAAAGGCTGGTGGCCCTGCACCTGCGAGAACAACGGAGAGAAGATCATCGCTGTGAGAGCACAAACGCACACAAAAAAAATGTTTCCACAGGGATGTGAAAAAGTATAAGCCCACCGCCCCTTTCTTTTTTGCATATTTGTCGCACTTGCACGTTTCAGGCTCATGAAACAAATTTTAATGTTAGATCAAGGTAAACCAAGTCAATGCAAAATGCAAGAAAATCTTAAAATATTTGTAATATGTATACCATACAGTTATTTATCAAACACCGGTATTGAGTATTTTACTGGGTATTGGGATGAAGTTTAAAATCCTTCCCTTAAATAAAGACTGTAAAGTAAAAATCATTCATCCTGTGAGCGATTACCGTTTCACCCACCTGCCAGTCCTGCTTACTTTGTGCTTAGAAGAAAGGATGAGACAAACTGTGTGTTTGCTGCCTCCATTTCAGGGGAAGGTGGAGATGTCTTTGGAGATAGTGACAGAGCAGGAGCAGGAGGAGAGACCGGCTGGCCTCGGCAGAGATGAACCCAACATGAACCCTCACCTGGAAGAGCCTCAGTGAGTCCACACACACACACACACACACACACACACGGTGAACCACACACACACACACACACACACACACACACACACACACACACGGTGAACCACACACACAAATATAGTTTCTCATCCTCGTCTTTTCTTCTCTCAGGCGTCCAGAGACATCCTTCCTGTGGTTCTCCTCCCCTTACAAGACCCTCAAATACATCCTATGGAGGCGGTTCAAGTGGTTCATCATTCTCTTCATTATCCTCTTCTTCATCCTCCTCTTCCTTGGAGTCTTCCTCTACTCCTTCCCGGCAAGTTTTTTGTGTGTGTGTCTGTGTGTGTGAGTGAAAGAGAGAAAGTGTGACAAAACAGCTTCAAACAGCTTCAATGCAGCAGAGATAGAGAGGAAGAGGCTCCAGTTACACAGGTTCAGAAACTGGTTAGCAACCTGTAGTTGCTATTGAAAAATGAGTATCACTGACCGGTTGCTGTGATTGCTGGAGGTAGGTGGCAGTTGCAGTGAAATCGATTGCTAAAGCCTCAGTAACGCAGGCCTAGAGATCGGTCATTGACCCTCTGGTAACCACCGGTTGCTAGAGAAAAATGCATAATCTCCAACTGGTTGGCAAGTGGTTGCTGGAGATTGCTTAACAAGCTGCACTGTAACCTTCCTTGCAATTGCTTCTAAGATTGCCGCGGCCCCCCGTGGTTTGCATGGAAGACACGGACTTGTCTCCAAAAGCTGTTTGCCAACTGTTTACTGAGCGGGAGTGAAATTGAAATTGGAAATGGAGACGATTCGCTCTTATAGGAAAGGTTGTGACTTGTCACTGAAGCCAACACGTTCCAAAGGACAGAACTTTTACTTTGGTTTGTATCCCACTTTTTCAAATTTCGTGGTTAGTTAGCAAGGATTTGCAGACTGAATACAAACATCCAACAACCACTTGCCAGTCAGTCGGTGAATACCAAGCTTTCCTGAGAGACTAGAAGTTGCCAGGGGCGCCACCAACCAGTCTCTAAGTCTGTGTGACTGAAGCCTTACAATTAATAACACTGGGAAAATGAGACATGGAGGCAAAGAGAAGGCAAAAGAAGTGTGCTGAAAACTAAAAACATAAGAAAATGTAAAAAAAAAAAAAATGAAAATGAAGAAGAGAGCGTTGGCAACAAAGAAAAAGAAACTTCCTTCATTATTTTGTGTTTTTCCTCTCACAGAACTATGCTGCGATGAAGATGGTGGGACCATTTGGACCAGCCAAGGAAACAAAGTGAAGATGAGGAGCATTTGAAGGAAAAGATGAGGAGACGTGAATAAATAGAGACAATGAGAAACCATACCATTGTTCTGAGAGTGAAACAAGCCCGGATTTTATTAGCCCTTTCTTCTTCTTTTTGAGACTTTTTCTGTTGTCTTCCTGGAGTCATGATGAAGTCAGCCAAATTGTCAGATCCAGATGTCCTTTGATATAGTCACGCCTGATTAGCAGTGGCTGTGTGTGCGCTGATGTTTGATTTGTGTGCATTTTGTGCCTTTGCCGTTAGATTCACTTCTGTGCTTCTGTGCTGAAAGCGTTTCCAAAGTTACTATCAGAACTCAGCGTGTGCCGTCTGCATCGCCATCATCCCTCAGTCACCTCTTTCATCTCTCTTCCCGCCTCGCGCTCTCTCTGCTGCCCTCACGCAGGGGAGGAGGAGAAGAAAAGCTCGCCGCTGAGCGAGGCCGCGCTCAGAAACGGCAGAAACAGAATTAAAGATAGTGATTTTGATGGTGTTTGATCTTTTTACCGCCCGCTGCTTCCCTGCGAGAGGCATAGTCGGGTCAGGCAGTCAGTTTACTGACTCATGTCAAACTTTATCACTCCAAAAAATTCAATCTGAGGTCAAAGCGTGGCGGGAGTTTTCAGCGATTATTCTCTTTGAATCACCTTTTAATGTTGTTGCCATGCTGCCTTCAAGTGCAATCAGACTTTTTTTAATGGTCAGATCAGAGTTATGTTGTTAGAAGTGAAACATAATATCCAGGCTGGGTGTTTTTTGTTTGTTTTATTCTTTGATTATTTTTATTACAGCAGGTCACATACGATGCCTTCAGGTTCTGTGGGATTTCTCAGCACTTACTGAATACTGTTAAAAACAAATTACTGTAGCTCCTCTCCTTAGCCATCAGTTCTTTTTCTTCTTTTCCCTCATCTTCCTCCTTTTCCCCCTCCTCCTTCTCTATCCAACCTAATCCCCCTCCTCCTCAGGGTTCAGCAGGTTAAGTCAGGGATTTGCTTTTGAGCCGTATTATTGCAAAGCATGTTTTAGATAGATGATGTGGGCTGATACGGACACACAAGAACACATTGTGTTGTTGATTCTTAAACAGCTTGAGCTTTAGTGAGCAAAGCCAAACATCGGTCAACGATAAAGAAGAACTGAGTCATAATTTGACAAATTTGATGTAACGTCTCATATTTGCTTATTTATTATTTTTTTGCTCTAAAGATTTGAAGTCTTTTCTTTGAGTGCAATCAAATCCTGAGTTAGTCTGGTTTGCTCCACAGTGGAAAAGTTGACTTGTACCCTTTTATTTCATTTTAGGTTCACACCGGCCAGTTACAAGCCGAGCAGGCCTCATAAATAAAAGTCACATTCACTCACAAGCAGCTCATTTAACATTTAACATTAACATTTAACTCACTTTTGGTAACCTGTCGTCCTGCCAGGTCAGAGAGGATTTACCTCTGAGCTCCACTACATAAGCATATATAACAGTTTCTAATAGTAGGTGGGGTTTTTTTGTTGTTGTTTTTGAATTTAGCGTGTTTCATTGTCCAACTTTAAACACGGCATTTTTTCTTTTGGTAGTTTTCAGCAGAGATTTGATTAAACTAAAAAGGCAAAAAGTGTCACAAAAACGAAACAGAACGTCAAATACCGCTGAGCGTAAGGCTTGCTAAAGTGCATTTGATTTATGTTGCAGATACATCTAAAATGAAATCAAGTATTCGTGATTATAATTATTTTCCAAGGACTCACAGTATGTTGAGTTTCTGCATAGCATTTAATCTCCCTGTTTGAATGTAGGGAATGAAGCTTTAAAGTATGAATTCCATAGTTCATGTATTTATTTGCCAAGTATGGAGGACCAAAGCTGCCAAAAGAAAGAAAAAAATTAACATCAGAAAATGAATTAATATGGCATTAAATGCATCACATTAATATTATAAATAAATATAAGCATTATTTTTCTTATAAAAACTTGTGGACGAAATACTTAATACATATAATACATATATTTTGAGTATTACAAAATGTTTCAATTTTTATAAATTTTTTAATGTACTTATGCACCTTTGTGTTAATTTCACTTTATTATTTACCATTTATTTAGTTTTTTTTTATCAGTTTACTCATTTTTAAATTTATTTGTTTATGTATTAAATGACAGTACTATTTTCAGAATGATTAATTAACCTCCTTGGACACAAGGAGGTTGCTCTTAAAGGAGGTTTCCCAACGTATATTAAACAAATACTAAAAGCCACACCTTGGTGGTCACACCCTTTATTTCATAATGAAACAGAAATGTAAAATAAAGTAATACAATTTTTAAAAAAAAGTTTGAGGAAAAAATAAACTAATTTAATGGAAAAAAATTAGTAAAGTAAATTAATTGTTTCCACAGGTAAATAACTACAAGAGCATAAACTTAAAAAGGGGGGGAATACTACATATAGTGTATTAGTTTTAATGCATGTAATGCCATATGCATTTATTAGGTCCTTTTAAAAAAAATCAACTCGTTTCAATTTTGACAGTTTTAGTCCTCCACAGTTGACTTCTTAACTTTAATACACTAAAATATTCTTTATTATAATTTTAGTTTGTGAGAGAAAAGAAGGATCAGACCAACAAATGTCAAAGTTATAAAAAACACACTTTAAATCTTTATTCTAAAACATTTCCAGCAGACACAGCTGGATTCTGCAGACACCAAATCCAACAAATCTGCCTGACTGTGAGATGTTTAAAGTGTCTGATGGTTTCAAGTTAGTTATAGGGAAGTATTTCAGTTTTCCTGTATTTCTGGTTACTTCTCACTGGCCTGAGGTTCTTCCAGATGTTTATATTGCAGATATTCTTGGTTCATATATAAGTTTATTATTATAATAATAATTATTATTAGCTGATAAAAAATTATGCAAACAGTATAGTTTATAATTGTTTGAATTTAAAGCATAAAAACTTAAGTAGCTCTGCAGCTTGTACAGTAATAATGGGTGGATGGATGTCATCTGCAGGTGGACATTTGTGCATTTAAAAAAGACCATAATGAGAAACAACGTGCAAAGCTCCTTTGCTTAGTGTCTGAATGCACCAGATCTCTGTTTAGTGGTGAGCATTATTGTCATTTAAGCAGAAATAGCAGAACAATTTCTTCAGCTTCTTATTAAGTTTAACTTTTGTTTTAGAGTTTTGAAATAGCTTTATATATTAAAGTCCTGCTGATGTTAACAAGTCTTGAAAGGGGGAAATTTTACTGAAACAATCCTGCTGACAGTTGCCATATACACTGGTTATTTGAAGTCTCGAGAAGCCGAACATTGCCTCGGCGCTGTTTTGGCCTGACATTGTTCCTGTCAGTGAATGCGACGTGCCTTCAAGTCTTTAGCCTCTAGCTTTGCTGCCTTGATGTACAGCAACACTAGCTGACACCTTCCTCAACAGGAAACAAAAACAAAATCCCATGCTTCTGTGACGGGTTAATGCTGTTTACCTTTTCACTGTTATCTGCAGAAACCGGGGGCTGATGTTGTTTGAACCTAATGCTTTACTCTTGATGTAAAATGCACTTTGCTTCAGTTTTAGACATAAGCAGCCCTCTGCTGCTGGCTGTGATACACTCCTGCTGCCAGAAAACTGCAATGAACAATAACACATGGGGACTGTGTCATGTGAAAGGACAAAGCCCTTCGCTGTTACTGTAAAAAAAAAAGAAAAAAAAAAGAAAAGAAAGAATGATGACTGATGGCACTCGTGATATTTTAATGTTTTGTGGGAGGTGTGCACTGAATGTATTCTACACGACATGAATTTGACTTCATATCTGCAGAGAGCAGTACTATGTGCACTGCATTATGTCTGTACTATCAATAAAACTGCACTCCTACCCTTTGACTAGTGAGTTTAATTAGATGCTCGTGCATTAGCAAGAAGAAACGTTACAAGCCATGTGTACTTCACATGAAAAAAAAACTTTTTCATCCTACCTGAAGTGAAAAGTCAGAGTCACACACAATACAGATGTTTTTAGAATCAGCTTGACTGACACAGTAAGTAGGTGTGATTATATAAATGTTATATAATCTGCTTAGAAATTCTAAAACTTACCAGACTGAGTGATCTTCTCTATGAATGGCTGTCTGTACATTAATGAGAGTTTGATAAAGGTACCAGAGGTTGTCAGAAATTATGGTGCAACCAAGGTATGCAGAAGAGCATCTCAAGCCTTGAAGTAAACGGGCTACAAATGCAGAAGACTGTGTTGCTAGGTGAGTAGGAAGCTGAGGCTTTCATTCTCAGAGGTTCACCAAAACTGAACAATAGAAGATTGGAAAAATATTGCCTGCTCTCATGAGTCTCGATTTCTGCTTCAGTATTCAGATGGCGGGGTCAGAATTTGACATAAACAACATGGAAACATGGATCCACCCTGCCTTTTTATTATCAGTTCAGGTGTGGGGAATATTTTCATGGCACACTTCGGCCCCCTTAGGAGGATTCGAGCATTGTTTGAATGCCACAGCCTACCTGAGAAATAGTATATTAATGTTAATGTCATAATATATTTTAAACAATCAGTGACATGATATGTTAAAAGCAAAAAACATTATTGAGGTTGCATACATACAGAGGTTGTCAGATTTTTTTTCTTCTATTAAAACTCCAAGTCTGTCTGAAGACCAAAGAACTGTTTTAGAAGGAAAGGTCACACTAGCTGAAGTTAAGCAGGCTATCGGTAGTCTTAGATTGGGCAAATCCCCTGGCAGTGACGGATTCCCTTCGGATTTTCATAAGGTGTTTGTGGACGATCTAGCTCGAAGACTATTGTCGGTGTATCAAGAGGCGTTTCAGAAGGGGAGATTACCACTTAGTATGCGATCAGTAGTGATCATGTTATTACACAAAAAAGGGAAAGACCCACAGTATTGTGGGAATTTTCGCCCAATTTCATTAATCAACGTGGATGAAAAGATTATCTCCAAGATACTAGCTTTGAGGCTTGAGAAGGTGCTTCCTTGCTTGGTGCATAGGGATCAGGTCGGTTTCGTGAAAAATAGATGTTCCGCGGATAACTTACGTAGGATATTGCATATATTCTGGAAGAGCAGGAATAATTTAGATCCTGTCGTCGCCTTTTCCTTAGATGCAGAGAAGGCCTTCGATAAAGTGGAGTATGCGTTTCTGTTTCATACGTTGAAGAGGTTTGGTTTTGGTCCCATTTTCAGGCAGTGGATTCAGGTGGTCTACACAGATCCAAGGGCTTCAGTCACTACCAATGGGATAATGTCACCCTCTTTTTCGTTAAGTCGGGGCACTAGACAAGGCTCACCCTTATCACCTCTCATTTTCGCCCTGTTTTTGGAGCCTCTGGCTATTGCATTACGTGAATGTAAGCACATCAGAGGGGTGGATATGGGTCAAGAAGAACATAAAACTTTCTTGTACGCGGATGACATTTTATTGATTGCAAGTAACCCAGAACGGGCGGTTCCTGCAATCTCCTCAATTATTGATTCTTTCTCTGCAATTTCTGGCTAAATTGGTCTAAGTCCGAAGCTATGCCCATTTCTAAACTGTGTCCTCCAGCCATTAGGAGCTCATGGCAGTTTAAGTGGATGCCCGAGGGTTTGACCTACTTAGGGATTAAATTGACTCCTA